>JAWQEG010002294.1:0-69523 GCA_033782935.1 Petrolisthes cinctipes
ATTCGGGAGGGTCAGAAAGGCATATTAATTAATGATAACTGTAAAAAAATCTATCTGTTGCCGATTTTGGTACTCTTCCCATTATCTCTTCCACTTCCTTCGTTCTTGTACAGCTATCCTATCCCCGTTTCTCTCCTTTTCTGCACCACCTTTATCTCTTCCACTTCCTTCGTTCTTGTACAACTAGGCTATCCCTGTGTCTCTCCCTTTCTGCACCACTCCTTAATCTCTTCTTCCAGCTCCAGGTGTGGCTTGTGTTGGGTGGGTGGCTGGCATGCTGAGTTAACGGTCTCACGCATGTAACAGTGCTCTGCCACAGTGGATTCCTGTTCTAGTCCTGTCAGCCGTATTGATCTCAGAAAAAAAAAAAAAAAACATCACGACTAAAAATAGCCATCTTGAATTTGTCAAAATGTTCATGTAACAAAATGAACGAATGAGACAATTTATCAAGAATTTCATCCATAAAACAATCACAAATGATTATATTATTTATGTAGGTTAACAGATAATGTCAAACTCATTTTCTTACCATATAGGTATGACTACTACAGTATACATCGTACATCGATTTTACCTTATAATACATTACCTACTGTACAGGACATCAATATCACCATCAATATTATGGATGTTTCATAACCACCACCACAACTACAATTACCATCAATCATTATTCGTACTGCATTATGACTCACCAATACTTACCACTACTACCATCACCACCACCAATAGTATGCCTTTCATCCTTCAGTACTACTATCACTACCAACTACAACTGCTACTACTACTACTACTACTACAATCACCCTAACCACAACCATTACTACTACCAAAAGCAGCAGCCGCAGCAGCAGAGTGGGGCCCCAGCTGCGGACCTCAGCACTTACCCAGCTCGTATAATCTGAGAACTGACATCCATGCATGCTACACTCTCTCTCATTCCCTCCCTCTCTCTCTCTACCCTCTCATTTTCGCTCCTCTTGCTTCCCTACCTTCCTCCCTCTCTTACTCCCCCCCCCCCTCGTCTCTCTCTCTCTCTCTCTCTCTCTCTCTCTCTCTCTCTCTCTCTCCAAACATCCCGCATTTTGTCACTCAACACTACCTTCTAAACTATCCTCTCCCCCTCCATTATCCCACCGTCCTCACTTCCTCATCCTCAACACATAACTCACCAACCACTTCCCACGTCTCCCTCACTTCATCAACAGCCAACCTCCCCCACCATACACTGCACTCTCCCTTTCCCCCCACTTCATCAACATCCCACCTCTCCTGTCATCTGCCCTCCCCTTCCCCAACCATTTCTCACATCTCTGCATCGCCTCACTAGACCAGCCCACCTCGCAATCATACAGCACCGTCTCTCCTCTCATTTCTCTCTCTACCACCAGCCCTCCTTCCCATCATACATACAACAAACACAGGCTCTCCATCCACCTCTCTCCCCACCACCATCATCAAACCACCCCAGCCCAGCCCAGCCCAGCCAGCCATCCAGCGAGCGAGCGAGCGAGTGAGGTGTTATTGCAGCGCTAAGAGCGGAACACACAAGTGACAGTGTAGAGCAGCCGGGTCTTTAAAGCAGAGGGGTTGATCCGCTGCAACATCAACAACACCCGCACTGCTGAGAGGAGGTAGTGGTGGTTTGGTGTAGTAGGTAGGTAAGTATATAGGTAGGTGGGAGGCATGCTTGATGTGGGTACGTATGGTAAATAGAATGAGGTAAGTAGGTGAGGTAATAGGTAGGTCGGCAGAACCATACAAAGGTAGGTTATATCAATAGTAGGTTTGGGGATGTGTGGTTACTGGTTAATGGGTTGCTGAAATAGGTAACGTGAGGTGACAGGAGTATATTATGTGGTAAGAAAGTGGGATAAGTAGGTGGGTGATTGAGTTCACTTTTCTACTCCTAATGTTGTATCAAATCTTCCCCTGCCGTTAAAATAAAATACCCAAAGTTTCTAGCCATCAATTGTAAACACGAACACACACATTCCACTCACTGGTCATATTTGTTGTTTCATATAAAAAGGTCACAGTATTCAGCATTTACGGCCGGACAACACAGAAATGGAGAGACCCATATGTGAGTGACAGAGGGGGTTTGGTAGGCAGGCAGGTAGGTAGGTAGGTAGGTAGGTAGGTAGGTCGATAGGGCAGTACGTGATGGATGGGTTAAGAATAGGGCAGTGTTGAAACGAGTTACGCAGCGTGTGAAATATTGGAAGAGTTGAAAGTAAATGGTTGAAGTGAATAAAATATTGACACTAGTTTTGTGAGGGCTAGGTATTGTTCAGACATATGAATGAAGGAACTGTGATGATAATGTTAGAGAAATTCGAGGCTACAGATTCCACCAAACATTGCCACCCCCCCCCCCCAAACATACGACCTTGGCTATAATAACGAGGCAATATCTATACACCGGTAGTCTGGATGAATCAACAGCCACCCCAAATCGCGTATCTACCACAAAAACTCATCATCATAATTATACAGTATTGTGATATAAAAACAGTACTCACCACCCATCATCATCATCAGATCTGGGACACCAAGATGGCTGACGTTTTAGTGCTTACCTGTAAACAAAGGATACATACATTATTATCTATAGTCAACATAAATACATGATACAAAATTATCTACACTCGAACAAAAATGAAGATACAAACAAACACACTCAAACACTACAAAGTATATATATATTATTCATACTCAAATAATATAATGAAGGATACAGTCATGGTAAACTTTATAAATTGACACACCAAATTCCACGAAAATGCATTGGAATATATCCCATCAATATACAAATTTCAAACATCAAAACTATATTAATACATCAACCGGGTCCCATCTGTGGTCCTTCCCTTGCCCTGCCCCCTCCCCTCCACCCACACACACAAACACACAATCAACAGGCCAAAAATTGTGGTGGTAGGAGACGAGTGTTGTAGTTGTGTTTTTTCCCAACAATTCTGTCCCACCCAGCCTCTCATTCTGCAATCAAGGGGGAGGAGGGAGAGTATTGAGAGGGGGGGGGGACGGATTGGGGGAAAGGGAGTGGGGGGGAAGTGTTGGGCTTTGGGAGAAGTGCGGAGTTGGGGAATTATGAGAGGACAGAAGATAGAAGGGGAAGAAGGAAGCTACAGAATGGGAAAGAGAATGAAGAAATTAGAACAATAAAGTAATAAGAGGATAAGAAGAGGAAAATCATAAGTGGGAGAGGAGAGGAAAAGAATTAGAAGGGAAAGACGATGAGTAGAATAAGTAGAACCACAGAGATATATTGTTACTCCCTCAGGAAACGCACACACACGTCGCGTGGATTGTAACTCGATTATATAGTCAGGTGGCGCTTCGTATTTCCTGTAAACTGTATGTAATAATGTGCATGGCGTTGTTTTGTATTGGTCATGGGGAATCGTTCAGATGTTTGGACCCAGAGAAGCGAGTTTGATTGCTAAAAAAAAAAAAAAACGCAGAGGAAGGAACACACACACACACAAGAAAAAAAAAATGGTACAAAAACAATAAAAACACGGTAGAAAACAACGCCACAACACAAGACAACAAAAACAACGTCACACAGGCACTAACGAAGAGAGACTTTTCTAATTTAGGCGAGAGAGGTACACTGGAAGGAGGTACAGGGGTGGAGGAAAGAGTAGAAGGGGGGGGGGGGGAGGAAAAAGTAGTAGTAGTAGTAGTAGAAGGGAGAGGAGGAAAGAGTAGTAGGGGGGGGGGAAGGACAAGTAGTAAGGGGGGGGGGGAAGGACAAGTAGTAAGGGGGGGGGGAAGGACAAGTAGTAAGGGGGGGGGGGAAGGACAAGTAGTAAGGGGGGGGGGAAGGACAAGTAGTAAGGGGGGGGGGGAAGGACAAGTAGTAAGGGGGGGGGGGAAGGACAAGTAGTAAGGGGGGGGGAAGGACAAGTAGTAAGGGGGTGAAGGAATAGTAGTAAGGGGGGGGAGGAAAGAGTAGCAGGGGGAGGAAAGAGTAGCAGGGGGGAGGAAAGAGTAGCAGGAGGGAGGAAAGAGTAGCAGGGGGGAGGAAAGAGTAGTAGGGGGGAGGAAAGTGTAGTAGGGGGGAGGAAAGAGTAGTAGGGGGGAGGAAAGAGTAGTAGGGGGGAGGAAAGAGTAGTAGGGGGGAGGAAAGAGTAGTAGGGGGAGGAAAGTGTAGTAGGGGGAGGAAAGTGTAGTAGGGGGGAGGAAAGAGTAGTAGGGGGGAGGAAAGAGTAGTAGGGGGGAGGAAAGAGTAGTAGGGGGGAGGAAAAAGTAGTAGAGGGGAGGAAAGAGTAGTAGGGGGGAGGAAAGAGTAGTAGAGGGGGAGGAAAGAGTAGTAGAGGGGGAGGAAAGAGTAGTAGAGGGGGAGGAAAGAGTAGTAGAGGGGGAGGAAAGAGTAGTAGAGGGGGAGGAAATAGTAGTAGAGGGGGAGGAAAGAGTAGTAGAGGGGGAGGAAAGAGTAGTAGAGGGGGAAGAAAGAGTAGTAGTAGTAGAAGGGAAAGGAGGAAAGGGGGTAGAGAGAGGAAAGAGGGTAGAAGACTTAGGAGAGAAAAAAAGGGGTGACAAGAGACGTGGGCTGAGGTGGGATTTTTTTTTTTTTTTTTTTTTTGGGGGGGGGAGAAAAGAGTTTGTTTTGGGGGGGGGTTGGTGAGGAAGGATGTTTAAGAGGAATGGTGGGTGAGGGAAAGAAAAAATATAATAGTAGCGGGAGGAGTATGTCAAGGAGAGTGGTGGGAGAGGGAAAGAAAAAAAAATTAAGAGGAGAAGGAGAGAGAGAGAGGACATTTAAGAGGCCAGTTTTACCCCGTGTAGGAGGGACACCCGGAGTTATATATGGCCTCCTCCTCCTCCTCCTCCTCCTCCTTCTCCTCCTACACACACAATGCTCCTCCTGTTCCTTCATTTACGTTTTTAATTATTTTTTTAATTTTGTAATTTTTCTGCTTTTATTTCCTTTCCTTCTCATAATTATCTACTATTTCATTAACTTCCCTCCTTTCCTATCGTCTTTCGTTATATACCGTATTTTCTTTGCTGTTCTTGTCCATTCTCTTCACTTCATTTAGCCTTTCTTTTATCTCCCACTACATAACCCATTACTGTATATTTTTCATGGTTTATTAATAACTGAATTCATTCCTTTTTTTATTCTACACCTTAATCCGCTTAATGTCTTCACAGCTTCATTTTCTTTTCTTCTTTAACTGATTTCTTCCCCGACTCCTTTCTTCCACTTCTGTGTATATACTTCCACGCCATACGTCTTTCACTTTTCCTTTTATTCCCACCACTTTCGACTTCCTTCCACCTCATCCCTCAGTGTCTTACATTTTTTCCGTCCCCCCCCTCTCTCTCTCTCTCTCTCTGCCATTTCCCTTGTGCCTTCCTCTCGCCATTTTTCTCCTTCATGCCTTCTATCTTTCTCCTCCCTCTCTTTCTTTTTCAGCTCTCCTCGATTTCCTGTCTTCCATCTCACCTGCATTTTAGGCTCCTATTCTTTTCTTTCACTTTTGATTCTTTCTTCCTTCCAGTTAACTTCCCTTCCCTCCTGCCCCTCTTTTACCAACCCTAGTAGCATTTTCATTTCTCCCTCATCTCTTTCTCCTGCGACACTCGTACTTTCTCTACTCCACAAGCCAATCACAGATATTAACAACATTACTTTCTCCTCTTCTCCAAATTGTTTATCTACGTTCCAGCACGCCCAATCATTGTCACTCTTTCCCTAACATATTTTTTCTTCTTCTGTCTGACTTCATCCCTCCTTTCTCAGACTCTCATTGTAAACATTTTATCAGCACACTTTCCCTTCTATCCCATTCACTTCCATCTCCTTGATTATCTCCCCTCTTTCATCTACGTCACATAAGGTCTCATTCTTCTCTCATTTCTCAGTTTTCCTCACCATCTAAGGCTTCCTCCCCCATACTACTCCTCCTCCCTCCCCCATCCATCACTCCGCTTCCCAGACATCCTCCCCACCTTCCTCCCCAAACACTCTGACTGGCCTGGTGCCGTCCTAGTACTCAGCAATATATATATATATCCTAGTGGCAGCATCCTCCTCTCAAAGGACTCACTCCCAGGTATAATTTGAATACACTTCCGAGGTGGAGCGCCGGGAGATGCGTGGTTGGTGGTGGTCGAGGAAGAGGTGGAAGCGAAGGAAATGGTGGTGATGGTGTGAGTGTATGAGATATGAGTGAATGGTTAGGCGGGTAATGATGGGTGGTGGTGAACAGTGAGTGATGGTGGGAGGGTTGATGAAGGTGTTGGTGTAAAGGAGGTTGGTGGATGAAGGTGTTGGTGAAGAGGAGGTTGGTGGATGAAGGTGTTGTTGGAGGTGGGAAAATGGAGGTGTTGGAGTAGTGGGAAAGCAGAGGTGAATGGAAGTGTTGGGAGAAGTGGAAGTGTTCGGTGATGGTGTTGGAGAGGAGGATGGATGGGTAGGTGGATGGTGATGTTATTGGTGGATGTGCAGTACCATGCCGGGCTGACGCAGACACGGCAGCACAATAGAACAGCAGACACCGGTATAATGGATTAACACCAGTGGCACAGGACGATAAAAAAGAATAACAAGGACGGAACACAGAGACAGAAAGGATAAAACAGGAACGGCAGAAAGGTATAACAGATAAATAGGAACAACAACAGAAAGGCATAATGGATAAAACAGGAGGGGCAGACAAAGGAGCAACGTGAAGCACAAGCGGGAAGGAAATAAATATAGGATGAACGGCAGTGATTCAAAGGATGGAATATATAGGTACCAGCATGATGAAAATACAGAGAACTTATTAGCAACACCGCATTCCTTCGAGACTCCGAGTTCATGTACATTAGTAGGTCACCAAAGTAAAACCACAACTACCACACAAAACCTCAACTACCACAATAAAACCACAACTACCACACAAAACCTCAACTACCACACAAAACCTCAACTACGGTACCACAATAAAACCACAACTACCATCTCAGAACACAATCGCCGTGTATTGCCAACTCCTCTGTCTTTACCAAACTTCTTTCACGTTCCACCTAAGTTATTTTATGTAAACCTACCATCACAGGACCACAATCGTGTATCACAGAAAGTTTCACTATTACCCATACACAAGCATACCTATAACCATTCCAACTTTCAACTTGTATAATCACCACACCATTTCACACATACAAATACACGAACTGGACAAAAATTCCCACCTCAATAACTACCATACCACCAAACCTACCAACAATTCCACCATCGCTATCACTACAACCATCACTATTACTTACCTACCTACCTTCCTTCAATACCACTACAACCATCCTTACTACCTACCTACCTTCCTTTACTATCGCTACCACTACTATCACTACTACCTACCCCTTTCTTCCTCACTATCGATACCACTACAACCATCACTTCTACCTACCTACCTTCACTATCACTACTATCTACCTACCTTCACTACCACTACAACCATCACTACTATCTACCTTCCTTCTTTACCACTACAACCATCACTACTACCTTCCTTCCTTCACTGCCTACCACAAGGACCACCTCACGTACTATACCACCACCAGCAGTAGGATTCCCACGGGCGACACCACAGCTACACATCAGTCATCATTACACGACTGTCAGAACGACCCAGGGAACAACGGGACTAAAGCCACCCACCCACCCACCAACCAACAACTATACCACCACTACTACCACAACAACTACTGCTGCTACAACTACTACCACAACAACTACTGCTACTACAACCACAACAACTACTGCTGCTACTACCACAACAACTACTGCTGCTACTGCTACTACCACAACAACTGCTGCTGCTACTACCACAACAACTACTGCTGCTACTACCACAACAACTACTGCTGCTACTACTACTACCACAACAACTACTGCTGCTACTACCACAAAACTACTGCTGCTACTACTACTACCACAACAACTACTGCTGCTACTACTACTACCACAACAACTACTGCTGCTACTACCACAAAACTACTGCTGCTACTACTACTACCACAACAACTACTGCTGCTACTACTACTACTACCACAACAACTATTGCTGCTACTACTACTACCACAACAACTACAGACTGCTACTACCACAACAACTACTGCTGCTACTACCACAACAACTACTGCTGCTACTACTACTACCACAACAACTACTGCTGCTACTACTACTACCACAACAACTACTGCTGCTACTACTACTACCACAACAACTACTGCTGCTACTACCACAACAACAACTACAGACTGCTGCTACTACCACCACAACTACTACAACTATACCACCACTACCACAACAAATACTACTACTACCCCAACTACGACTATTACTACAACGGTCCTACTACTACCATCACCACCACCAAATCTATCTTAACTACCACATCACAACCGTCTACAGACCACCAACACTTAGCTACCACAACTACCACTATTATTTTCCGATACCAACTACCACAACTACCACCATGACCACAATCCTGCCATAGCTGAGAGCCTTTTCTAGGAGCCAAGCTTGTCAGGACCGCTAAACGCAACAGGAATGTTCTACTTTATCAGGCCGGCTCCCTCCTGCCGAGTTCCGGAGAGGTAGGGAGCAAATGAGGAAATGAGGGAGAGGTGAATAAAGGAGGGAGAGGTGAATAAAAGGAGGGAGAGGTGAATAAAGGAGGGAGAGGTGAATAAAGGAGGGAGAGGTGAATAAAAGAGGGAGAGGTGAATAAAGGAGGGAGAGGTGAATAAAGGAGGGAGAGGTGAATAAAGGAGGGAGAGGTGAATAAAGGAAGGAGAGGTGAATAAAGGAGGGAGAGGTGAATAAAGGAGGGAGAGGTGAATAAAGGAGGGAGAGGTGAATAAAGGAGGGAGAGGTGAATAAAGGAGGGAGAGGTGAATAAAGGAGGGAGAGGTGAATAAAGGAGGGAGAGGTGAATAAAGGAGGGAGAGGTGAATAAAGGAGGGAGAGGTGAATAAAGGAGGGAGAGGTGAATAAAGGAGGGAGAGGTGAATAAAGGAGGGAGAGGTGAATAAAGGAGGGAGAGGTGAATAAAGGAGGGAGAGGTGAATAAAGGAGGGAGAGGTGAATAAAGGAGGGAGAGGTGAATAAAGGAGGGAGAGGTGAATAAAGGAGGGAGATGTGAATAAAGGAGGGAGATGTGAATAAAGGAGGGAGATGTGAATAAAGGAGGGAGAGGTGAATAAAGGAGGGAGAGGTGAATAAAGGGAGGGAGAGGTGAATAAAGGGAGGGAGAGGTGAATAAAGGAGGGAGAGGTGAATAAAGGAGGGAGAGGTGAATAAAGGAGGGAGAGGTGAAAAAAGGAGGGAGAGGTGAATAAAGGAGGGAGAGGTGAATAAATGAAGGACGAGGGGAGGGAGAAGGAATGGAAAATGGAAAGAGGGAATGAAGCAAATTAAAAATACTGAAAAAAAAAAAGCGCCTCTAAGAAATGGGAAGAGAAGGAAAAAAATAAATAAAAATTGGGAACGGAAGACGTACAAGTAAGTATAGTGAAAGTGGTAGAGGAACAAAACAATAAAGCAGTAGTCAAGTAGTAATAAGAGTAAAGGGAGAAGAAAAATGTGTGAGAGGGAAGGAAGGAAGGAAGGAATGAGCTGATAAAGACACGAGAATGTGAGGGAAGAGGTAATGGCTGCTAAAGGAGCTAATAGAGGGGGGAAGAGATTAAAAAGAAGAATGAGAGAAGTAAGGTAGAGTTTGGGGAGAATGTGGAGGAATGCTAATGGTGTGGGAACATGCACCGTCCGAGTAGAGGAGCCGGAAGCGGTGAAGAGGGAGGGAAGGAAGAACATGAAAGGAGAGATGGAGGGGAAGAGAACCATGGGAATACAAAGGAAAGAACAAGAAAGATGGAGTGGAAGAGAATCATGAGAATTAAAAGGAAAGAACAAGAAAGATGGAGTGGAAGAGAATGAAGAGATGAAAGATGAAGGAGGAAAGAATCATGAGAAAGCAAAGGACAGAACAAGAAAGATGGAGTGGAAGAGAATGAAGAGAATGCAAGGGATGAAAGATGAAGGAGGAAAGAATTATGAGAAAGCAAAGGAAAGAACAAGAAAAATGGAGTGGAAGAGAATCATGAGAATTAAAAGGAAAAACAAGAAAGATGGAGGGGGAGAAAATCATGATAATACGAAGGAAAGAACAAGAAAGATGGAGGGGGAGAAAATCATGAGAATTAAAAAGAAAAACAAGAAAGATGGAGGGGAAGAGAATCCTGATTATACGAAGGAAACTTTAACAGAAACAGGAGAATAAATAAAATAGAATTGTTACGAAGAGCAGGGGATTATGTTACAGTCAAGTGCAGTCCGGGTAGGTCACGGAAAGTAAGGTTAACGTAAGGTTGAGACAAAGTAAGGCTAAGTGAGGGAAAACGAGTTAGGTTGAAGCAAAGGAAGTTAGACTGAGGCAGAGTAAGTTAGTCTGAGGCAAATTGAGTTAGTCTGGGGGAAATTGAGTTAGTCTGGGGGAAATTGAGTTAGTCTGTGGGAAACTGAGTTAGTCTGGGGGAAATTGAGTTAGTCTGGGGGAAATTGAGTTAGTCTGGGGGAAATTGAGTTAGTCTGGGGGAAATTGAGTTAGTCTGGGGGAAATTGAGTTAGTCTGGGGGAAACTGAGTTAGTCTGGGGGAAATTGAGTTAGTCTGGGGGAAACTGAGTTAGTCTGAGTCAAATTGAGTTAGGCTGAGTCAAATTGAGTTAGTCTGAGTCAAATTGAGTTAGGCTGAGTCAAATTGAGTTAGGCTGAGTCAAATTGAGTTAGGCTGAGTCAAATTGAGTTAGGCTGAGTCAAATTGAGTTAGGCTGAGTCAAATTGAGTTAGTCTGAGGCAAGGTGAGGAAGGCCTGGTGGTGGCTCTTCATTAAGGAGGGGGGGGGAGGGGGAGCGGGGGGAGGGGGGGCTACGACCTCCCCAAACACACCACCGCCCTCTACCCAATTAACTCACTGGGAATGCTAAGGAAAATCTGAGAGACCTGGAACACTGGAGGGAAGAGGAAGAGGAGAGAAAACGGGGAGACGGAAAGAGGAATTAAGGAAGAGAATAGAGCGGAAGAAGGAAGGGATAAACGGAAATAGCAAAGAGCGAGGAAGTATGAAAAAAAAAAAAAAAACAATGAAAGAGTTAATGAAAAGAAATCAAGTATATAGGAAGAGAGAGGCTATGAAGTTAAAAAAAAATATATATATATATAGATATACAGTATATATATCCAAATAACACGGCAGATAAAATAAACCCCCACCCCACCCCACACCTTTATATGGAGAAAATGGGATGTAAATTCAGGGAAGCCAGAGAAAACAGACCAAACTAACCTCTTTCAACATTGTGAGGACGATTACACAGAAAGAAAGATAGATAGATATGCAGATAGATAGTGTGTGTGTGTGTGTGTGTGTGTGTGTGTGTGTGTGTGTGTGTGTGTGTGATCGTTATCTTTTCAAGTGAGGAAACGGGGAGAGATAAAAGGAGGTAAGAAATAAAAAGAAGATAAGAAGAGATAGAGTAGATAATAGGAGAAGGTATCAGGCAAGTTTAAATCAGACGAGATAAAGACAACACAAGGAGAAGCAGCTGATAAGGAGGATATTGTAAGTGGGATGGTAGTAGTGAAACAGATACGAGCGTTATAGAGACTCGAGTGTTAAAGGAGTTTCAACGGGGGACATTTAGCTTTGGCGTGGATGAGGGTAAAGTGATAATGAGGGGGATATTAAGATAAGACAGACGACGGGAGAACAAAGGAACAACACCAAGCAGAATATATAGTTTAAAGTACGGTAGGTATCTCTCTCTCTCTCCTTACACACCTGATACTCTTTCTTCCTCTTTCCACACCTGCTACTCTTTCTTCCTCTTTCCACACCTGATACTCTTTCTTCCCCTTTCCACACCTGATACTCTTTCTTCCTCTTTCCACACCTGCTACTCTTTCTTCCCCTTTCCACACCTGCTACTCTTTCTTCCCCTTTCCACACCTGATACTCTTTCTTCCTCTTTCCACACCTGCTGCTCTTTCTTCCTCTTTCCACACCTGCTGCTCTTTCTTCCTCTTTCCACACCTGATACTCTTTCTTCCCCTTTCCACACCTGATACTCTTTCTTCCCCTTTCCACACCTGATACTCTTTCTTCCACTTTCCACACCTGATACTTTCTTCCCCTTTCCACACCTGATACTCTTTCTTCCCCTTTCCACACCTGCTACTCTTTCTTCCTCTTTCCACACCTGCTACTCTTTCTTCCTCTTTCCACACCTGCTACTCTTTCTTCCTCTTTCCACACCTGATGTTCTTTCTTCCTTTTTCCACACCTGATACTCTTTCTTCCTCTTTCCACACCTGATGTTCTTTCTTCCTTTTTCCACACCTGCTACTCTTTCTTCCTCTTTCCACACATGATGTTCTTTCTTCCTTTTTCCACACCTGCTACTCTTTCTTCCCCTTTCCAAGCCTGCTGCTCTTTTTCTCTTCCACTTGCTCTTCCTCCTTTTCTTCTTTCAATATTTATTACTACTCACATCACTTTCCATCTCATATATATCCACAATTTTTTCTTCACTCCACATCCTCTTTTTCCTCTACATTTACTTGCATAATTTCATCTTAACTTTCCACCCTTTCTGCTTCCTGTCTCCTAACCTCAATAACCTACATTGTATTTCCCATTAATTTCCACGTTTCCAACTTACTCCTACGCTTACTTATGTCATACAGTACTTCTCAGTCGCGCACCTCACCCTCTATACTATACCTCCTCCATCACCACTCTTTCTCCTTTTATTCTCCCTCCTCTTTCCATACCCGGGCACCTTTTTCCACCTACCCTGGCTCCTGCACTTCTTACACCTCCCGCTCCTTCAATTCACTTCTTTTCCCCAGCTCAGTAATGCAGACTGACAAGATAAGAGGTTCTATAAATAACTTGCCCCAACAAAGGAAAATGATAGAAAAAAGATAAAAGAAAACCTTGCTTTCCAACATGAACGAAAGGATGACTAAGCTCGCGTTTCATGCATTATCCTGAACCGTACAAATCATGAACAAAAATAACTTCAAAATCAATTAATGGAATGTGTACCTTTGAATTAGCCACTGTATCTTACTGACAAAACGTAATTATCACATCATCATTCTTACACATGATATTCACTAGTGATCATGATATTTGACCTGGATCCAAACTTTAATCAATTCTTTGTTTCTGATCAAAACTAATCGGTAAATCTTAGAACCATCTTGTTCAATAACCAACAAAGAGACAGACAAACATGAGTGAAAACATAACCTATCATTAACACTACTACGATCACAACACAACCTCCATCACTACCATCACCACCAACATCACCACTTTACTCCCAACACGGTAGGAAACTGGTTGGGTGGCGTGACACGAGATGGATCGAGGGGGAATGTGTGGGGTGTAAAATAAAAAAATAAAAAAATGGACGAGGGTTACTTTTAAATTCACCGAGGTTTTAAAAGGATGATGGCGGCACAGAATTACGAAGGGAAAAAAAATGTGAGGACCGTAAAAGTAAAATAAGTGTGAGGAGGGAGGGAAACTTATTATTATTTTTTTTTAACAACTCCTGCCTGGAATTCACCACTACCTAACTAATTCTTGATTCTCCTCTTCCTTACTCTCGACCTTGTTCTTCCTCCTCTCTCTTCTCTCCCATCATCATTAATTAAACTGTTTCTTTTCCTTATTTCCTCTATGCTTCTCCCCCACCATTTCCTTTACTTCTTTCCACCTTTACAATCCCCTTCACCTCCTCCTACTCCCTCTCCTGATAGTGATAGTGAGGGCACCAAGGGACAGCACAAGACATTTAGGGTCTGACGTGGATAAACTCACTACCACTACCAACGACGGGGATTGAAGGGAAGGAGAGGAAGGAAGGGGAGGGTGAGTACTTGAAGGGGAAAGACCTGAATGAGCACTGGGAAGACGAAAACCAGCATATGAAGCGAGGAAGGAGGAGGAGGAAGAGGGGGGTTAAAGTGAGTGGGACCTTTCCTATGAACTGGCTTTCTTTTACTCTCTACCATTAAAAGAGATAGAGAGAGAGACTGAGAGAGAGGAGGGGTAGTGGGACAGTGGAGAGGGAAACAGTGCCCAGGAGAGTAGTGAGTATAGGAAGGGGGCACGTCAGGAAGAGAAATGGCCGAGGGGAAACATGATCCCAACGTATGGGTGAGGGGAAATGGGATAGAAGGAAGTAGGGAAGGGGTGTGGAAAATGAGGTATGGAATCATGGGAGGGTGTGTGGAAAATGAGGTAGGGAATCAGTGGAGGGGTGAGTGAATGATAGGCGAGGGATTTGTGTGGAGAGAACGAGATAAGATCAAGCAAATACACATCCTGGTGGCAGCAGATTTGAGTATAGAATCAAGACTATACAGTGCAATGATAAAACCAGGACAATGATACAATTAAAAGAATAACATCACTCGAGATATATATATTTGAGAGAGGTCTAAAGCAGTGTACTGTATCATGACCTCTATACACTGTTCATAAAAGAGAGTAAAGGGAGTGGATGATGACAAGATGATGAATGTACTAATGTGAGAGAATGAAAAGCTCCAGGGAGGAAGTGAATCAAGTGAAACGTGACAGTAAATAATTGGACAACGCCTGGATGAAGGTAAATAAAGGCAAGAGAGGGCAGGGTAATTGGAGTGGAAGGGATAGGGAGGAGAAAGGGGTTAGGAGGAGAAAGGGGTTAGGAGAAAGGGGTTAGGAGGAGAAAGGGGTTAGGAGGAGAAAGGGGTTAGGAGGAGAAAGGGGTTAGGAGGAGAAAGGGGTTAGGAGGAGAAAGGGGTTAGGAGGAGAAAGGGGTTAGGAGGAGAAAGGGGTAAGGAGGAGAAAGGAGTTAGGAGGAGAAAGGAGTTAGGAGAAAGGGGTTAGGAGGAGAAAGGGGTTAGGAGGAGAAAGGGGTTAGGAGGAGAAAGGGGTTAGGAGGAGAAAGGGGTTAGGAGGAGAAAGGGGTTAGGAGGAGAAAGGGGTTAGGAGGAGAAAGGTAGATAAACAAACCTTCATAATACAAGTCGGTAGGAAAAGAAAAACTGATAAAGAGATACAATGCGTGGGAAAAAGACCCGAAGTATCCGTGGTAAAACTCTGTCGATGCGAGTTCATGAAGTGGGTTAATATTTCTAAACTCTGATGGGTCTTACACTACAAAATTTATGTATTGGAAGATAGGCTAACTCACTACGATAAGGTATAAGTATGTCAGAGCAGGTAAGGCAAGGCAAGGCAGGGCTAAACAAGGGCTAATATGGTATCAGCAAGACAAGAGTAACTAACTAAGGGTACTACTGTAAGGCCCAGACCAGACCAGCCTTGTAATTGGATCCAATGTTAATGGTGACGGGGCCGGACTCGAGTGCTTGAAATAGACCCATTGATCTCACTACCACCACCAGCACCACGTTTACTTGTGTCAGGTGGACCGAGTCATGTGCCAGGGTGTGGAGAGGAGGGGAATGGTGGTAGGGGGTTGGGAGGGGAATGGTGTTAGGGGGTTGGGAGGGGAATGGTGGTAGGCGAAATTGTGATAGGGGGTTGGGGAAGGGAATGCTGGTAGGGGGTTGGGGAAGGGAATGCTGGTAGGGGGTTGGGGAAGGGAGTGCTGGTAGGGGGTTGGGGAAGGGAGTGCTGGTAGGGGGTTGGGGAAGGGAGTGCTGGTAGGGGGTTGGGGAAGGGAGTGCTGGTAGGGGGTTGGGGAAGGGAGTGCTGGTATGGTGTTAGGAGGGGAATATAAATAATATAAACACTCAAAACCCCAGGTACCCCTTCCCCACCCCTCTGACTTCCCCCCCGCACCCCTAAAAGGTAATGGCCCAACAACCAAACCCATCAACCTTCCCCCCTTCCCCACTGCCCTCATCCTGATCCCAACCTAAACGACAGAATTTACCTCTGACCTGATGCGACCTTCACTGGAAATTTTGTCAACATTTCAACTCTCCTCCTAACTTCGTCAGGATTCGAACCATCTATGTCGACTGATATCATCAATTCGGATATCTGAACACGAACTATCATCAAAATGTTAATCAAGTGCAGTTTGTAAGCCCACCAAGATCACAAGCCACAATAGAGAACCACCATCTGATAATAACCTACTTTCAGTCACACCGTAACAACCACCTTTGCCACCACAGCGAATACACACAGGCTATAGTTTTTATTTTTCATTCAGTGTTAATTAAAAGTTCACTAACAGATCATGGCCCGCAAACCCGAACACCCTCTGAGTTATCCCTGTGTAAAATGTTGGTGGATAAATTTATAACAGTATAAAGTGGATAAATTTATAACAGTATTCCAACACTAGTATAACTCAGAGGCAATAGTATCTCTCCCTCTCGATTTTTCCCTCTTTTCACGATAACACTTCTCAATTACTATAACGACAAAACACTCAACATTTTAAGCAGTTAATATATCCAGATATTAACGCACACAGGACTGTATGGCCTCTTCGTAACACATGATAAATGCCACAATATTTTAGCCTAGCCTATAATTATTGTCCTTTCTTGTGCCATGTGCCTTTACCTTCTTTTATCCTTCTCCTTAATTAATTATTTTTCTACTCCAAATATATATTCCACTACACTTGAAATCATAAACAAGGAGGCAAATTCAGTCGGTTGGAGGGGAAATGAAAATATTTTGTGAAGAGACACAAGACATCAGTTGACGTTACAAGTTACCAGAGCGTACAGGTGCGCAAGGGAATGCAGGTGTTCTCATATCCACGGTCCAGATGTGTGCTAATATCAAATACCAACAGATGTTAAACGTATCCAGCCTCTACTCATTTCATCTGTACATTTCTGTATTTGGAATTTTTTCATTAAATATTCCGTGTAAGTTTCTAATGAGCATTTTTTGTATTTGACGTAAAACATATATGTAACTCACAAGCTGAATGACTGTGTAATATTTGGGCATATGTTTTATAAGCACACACAAGTCCACGTCATTAACACACACGGACACGTTCGCACACTCAAAGCGCACGATCACACACACACACACACACACATACAGTACACGTGTCATTAATTATATATCCATTAACATTCTCTCTCTCTCAACAACATATACAACCAGAAGTGGCAAGTGTCAAAACTACCCACAGTGGAATACAAAATGAGACAACAGCTACATATTCAATAATTTAGTACATGAAGCGCGAGGATATGGGGAAATGAAACAAATAAGCAAATATAAACCAAATGGAATGGAAAAAAAAAAAAAAAACACAGAAAACGACGCAATTGTTTTACGAAATTCATTCTGCATAATCGAAATTGTGAAATATCTATTCTCGGGTCTTACTCTCAACACAATGTACAATGTATATATAATTATTACAAGCAAAGTGTTCATGGACATAATAATTTGTATTTTTTTTTAAGCTTCAAGGCCACCGGGTGGTAAACACGTAAACACGTGCTCAATTAGTTAATGCAAAAACACGCTAGCATTATTTTCAATCATGGGGCTGGTTCAACACACACACACACACACACACACACCACCTTCTCTACTGCCGTCCATATTTTACCTTTTTCTTCCTCCTCCTCCATCCTTCACGTGCCACTAATTTCTCGGTTGTAATCTCCTGATTTATCCTGGACAGTGTTTCCCAAGGGAGCCACTACATTACTCCTTCTCTCCAACTTTCCCCCCCTCTCGCTCTCTCTCTTTTTCTGTCTATTTAATTTTTATCCTTTATTCATCCTCTCTCAATTTTGTGTGTGTATATATATATATATATATATATGCAGAGTGGAAGGCGACAATAATCACTGTGTATAATATTATGTATGTATGTACAGTCGGCGGCAAAAGTCCTGTCGCCTCACCGAGGCACGCGATGTTCATAGACTCGAGATTATTAACTGCAGAAAACGTGCGTATTTCTCGAGTCCATGAATACTGCGTGTCTCGGTGAAGCAAGTGAGGCGACAGGACTTCTGCCGCCGACTGTACGAGCCATGAAAACTGAACTAGGCGGCTGAAGAACAAGTAACCTTTGCGTCGGACCTGACCTAATTAAAACGCACGGCTACCGAGATGACCTTTCCACTCTCTCCACGTAGGATAGTACAATAATAATATTCTCTCTCTGTTTCTATCTCTCTCTCTCTCTCTCTCTCTCTCTCTCTCTTTGAGGCACAATGATTGATCTTTTTTTCGAACAAGCCCTTGGTCATGTCTGAGGGTTGTAGATTCCACCAAACAATTCCAGAAACGAGAATATTTCAGTTTAAATATACAGGGGATTTGTTTTGTAGCAAAGTATGGGAGAAATCAGAATGACCCCTCCAATCTGACCACTACCCTCTTCATTAAAATCTTCCCTCGCCCCATCTACACCACTGACCTCATCTGACCTGACCTTTCGCACTTTTTTACACCTCGGAGTGACCTTTACCTCACTTCAATTAAGGCCTTGTTCGCTTCTTTGCACTTCTTCTCGTCCTAATTAGTGGGCGACTTTCTTCTTTCATTACGTCATCACTTCCAGGTTTGGCATTTAGAGGTTAATAATGTGGCGCATCTCTTCCACACAACTCTGTTACTGTCAATTATTTATTACCCTTGTAGTTAAGGACACTGTGATCGTGTATGAATATTAAAGGCTTCTGATTCCTCCTGTCTATGCCACGAAACAAGCTCCTTCCATATAGGTGGTGTTTCCTGGCAATATTTAAAGGACTCATTTATCTCCAACTTATTTCACATCACAGGGTACCTTAATGTATTCTAATGTACTCTAATTTCAGGTAAGAAGATTTGGGTGTTACTAATTCTTACAAACTGTAAATGTCACGAAACAAATTAATTTCAATTAATCCTGATGTCTATTTCCTTACAGAGTTTGGAGGAAACAACACCCCTTCCATTTGCCAACAAGAGGTATAGTAGCAACCATTAAAATGTGTGGAATCCTATATAAAATCCTCAATATATATTTCCTGGGTCGTCTCAGTTAACGGGATCTGTTCAGGTATAGGAATACAAAGTTATATACAAGCCATAATGTTACGAGGATTAATCATTATAATATATTACATTAACGTCTGACCATCATATAAAATTGTGTGAAGTGTTGTAATTCTTAGCCAATGTTGTTCCTCAAACCTTTATTTGGTATAATCTTTTGTCTTGTATTTTCTCTCATGATATACAGTCAGTGCATAAATAAAGTCCTGTCGCCATTCCCTGTCAAATGATGCTAATTGTGCTGTTGGGAACGGGAAAAATTTCAGCTGGAGTGCATGATTTTTAGGATATATCATAATTTTTCAAGTAGAAGAGGCAAATATATGTCTCATTCAAGACAAGAGGCGACAGGATTTTTGGTGATGACTGGACATACAAATTCTGCCTCTTTCCCTTCTTCACTTAAAGTATTAATTACTGTACCGATAATAAATTATCTCTATACTGACGGCGTACACCTAAATATGTCAATGTAATTTAATAATACTGCTTAATCTTGAAGCCATCTTAATTATCAAACACAGTGAAGCATAACTTTAAAATGTGATTTTTATTTTCTTTGCCCCGTGTTAACTATACAAAATCCAATCTCCTCAACAAGGTTTCCTTTTATCTTATGACTCGACCACATTATTCTATTTTGACCTTTGCTTTCTTTTATATGTGTATGTCTGCAAGAACGCTCATACCAGGATCAACCTTGATTCTTCTGCCTCTACCACCACCTCCTCCTCTTGAAGATAATGAAGTCTCATGTAGAACTTTGATTTCTTGTAAAACAAGCTCTGAAACATTTTGAGCTGCACCTGCCTCCATTCCCCCGGGGGGTCTTTGAAATTTTGCTATCATCCTGTATGGGGTGAATGGAACTACAAGCTCTGTAATGTTGTATATACTGTCCATAAGTTCTGTCAGTAGATAGGAAAAGTAGGGCCTAAGCCGTGTTGTGATGTGAGCTCCAATCCCTTTCTTCCACTCTGTGAGGATCATCCTCCAGTGCTGTTTCATGGGACCATATAATCCTACATCCAGTAGCTGTAGTAAATTGTAGTTAGGTGGGAAATATGTTGTTTTGCTTACATGGAAGAAATGGAAGAATATGCATTTATTTTAAATCAAGGTTTACGATCCGAATTACCCCACCGTTCAACTCTGTTCATTACCGGTATATACATTTCTAACCACAACTGACCTGACCTATAACAACAATCATGTCCTTTCTACTTCATACACCTAGACTCTGAAGCAACTAGACCTCCTCTCTGTTGTTGCAAGTCACTTTAAGGGACCCTGTGATGTAGTCAGAAAATTGGAGGTAAATGATTCCTTCAAATATTGCCACGAAACACCACCCATATTGAAAGAGCTTGTTTCGTGGCATAGTCAAGATGAATCAGAAGCCTCAAATTTTCATACACGATCTGAAGCTATTATGCAAATGACATACACTATACTATTTATGTAAGTGACCTGAGCCATATATAACCTTTCTACCCTGACCCAAAAATTACGCATGTGACCTTTTCTCTCAGTCTGGCTATTATTATGCAAGACGCCTTTCATCCCTGGCAACCCAACATTTACACCAGTACAATATATGAGCTATAATTATAAGACACGTCCATTTGTCCAATTCAAACGGTGTATTCGGGCGACAACTAATATTTATTATCCTATGAAACCGGTACCAGGAATCACCACCGGAATATTACATAAAAACATTATTAAAGGAGGCAAGTCTCTGGAGGGATTATTTTGGAGCTATTGATTCCTCCAAACTGTGCTACAAAACAAGTCCCCTATATCTATTCTTATACCGAGGTAGTTTATTTGTTTGTTTGTATGTCTCCTGGCATTGCTTGGAGGAATCAACAGCCCTCTAATGTCGGTAACAAAAGTAATATCTTCTTAGCAATAATTGATACAACTTTTAACCTTTGACCTGAAGTGCCCCCCCCTCCCAACCCGACAAACTAAAATGTCTGGTCGTAGTCGGAAATCTAACGTCAGCAGTTCACCGAGAGTTAAAAATGACGACCACCATTTTTGTACGTTTCTCGATATTTTTCTTGGTTTTAATTCTATTCTGTATAAAGGGTAGAGGTTGTGGAGGCCTGAAAACAACGCTCTTTTGCCCTTTGAATACTACAACAACAACAACATAAGACTTTTGCCCCTTTAAATACAACGAAATAAAACTTTTTAATAATTACCACAGCGCAAACTCTTTTTAAGTTGTTTTATTCAATGTGTAGATAAAAAGTAGAGGTAACTCGACCCAACCTGATCTGACCTGACCTTTCCATTAGTAGAGTGCCGGTACTAATGACTAAGCCATTAAGGAAGGGAGGGAGGGAGGGATGAGGGGGCAATAAGGAAGGGGTGGTTGGATGGGATCATGGAGGTAGAAATGGGATAAAGGAGGTGGTAGAGGGAGGGAGGAATGAAGGGTATGGTAGGTAGGAAGGAAGGGATGAAGGGTATGGTAGGTAGGAAGGAAGGGATGAAGGGGGTGGTAGGTATAGGGAGAGAGGGATGAAGGAGGTGGTAGAGGGAGGGATGAAGGAGGTGGTAGAGGGAGGGAGGGATGAAGGAGATGGTAGAGGGAGGGAGGGATGAAGGAGGTGGTAGAGGGGAGGGAGGGATGAAGGGGGTGGTAGAGGGGAGGGAGGTATGAAGGGGGTGATAGGTAGGTAGGAAGGGAGGGAGGGATGAAGGGGCTGGTAGGTAGGAAGGGAGGGATGAAGGGGCTGGTAGGTAGGAAGGGAGGGATGAAAGGGCTAGTAGGTAGGAAGGGAGGGATGAAAGGGCTGGTAGGTAGGAAGGGAGGGATGAAGGGGCTGGTAGGTAGGAAGGGAGGGATGAAGGGGCTGGTAGGTAGGAAGGGAGAGATGAAGGGGCTGGTAGATATAAGGAGAGAGGGGTTACAAAGGACTACCATCGTTGATAAATTCCTCAGTCTTGGGTGATCAGTATTATGGGTTGGAATTAGCTGGGGAGTCGTCAATCCCTCGTTAGTGAAGGTCCAGTGGTGAGGAGGAGCAAGGGAGGGAGAAAGGAGAGGTGAGGGGTGGGAGTCGGGGAGGAGACAGAGAAAGGAATCTGGTAAAGAAAAATAAGGGAATGGAAACGTAGGGCTTGGTGGAGGGAAAACATGAGGGAAAGGAGAGCAATCAATACAGAAAAAATGGCATAGTGAAAAATAACAACAAAAACAAAAAACAAAAAAAACTGGAGAAAGGGAAACAAAACCCGAGTGAAAACCTTGAATGGAGAGAATACTATCGATAAGAGAAACACTGTGGGAGGGATGCAACAGATTACATCAAGAAGGCTGAAGGAAGGAAAGAAAAGGGGCGAGTGAAAGTGGAGATATATATATATAAAAAAAAAAAAAAATGTGTGGGGCAAAGAATCGCGAGGAATGGGGAACAGGTTGATAAGAGGAGCCTACCAAAGTAATCTCAAGGAATGGGGTTCGTTAGGTTAGGTTTGGGTAGGGTTGGGGCAGAGTGAAAGAAGAAGGAAATGGAGGGTTGGAGAGACGAAGGGGGAGAGAAAAAAGGCCGGATGAAGGGAGGGGAATGGAGACAAGAAGGAGAGGAAGAGGTAATAATGGAGGGAATAACGAGGAAGAAACCTAGGAAATGTAAGGAGGAAAACGTGACAAACTAACGAGAAGGAAAAGTTGATAAAAAGACGAAAACAAGGAGAGGAAAAGATAATGAAATTGGGACGGATAATGAAGGCCGAGGAATGGGGAAGAGGGGAAAAACGAAGAGCTTGGGGAAAAGTAAGGAAAGGAGAGAAGAAGAGCTTGGGGAAAAGTAAGGAAAGGAGAGAAGAAGAGCTTGGGGAAAAGTAAGGAAAGGAGAAAAGAAGAGATAGGAAATACATAAAACGAGAGAAAATAATACAGGATTGAAAGGGAAATGCAGAGATGAACAAGGGAAGAAAGGAAGGAAGGGAAGGAGGGAGGTGAATGAAATAGCAAAGCGGTAAGAGTAGTAGTAGTAGTGAGGGGTGAGGAAGGGAGGTAATTAAGGGAGGGGAGGGGTGGGATATGGAGAGGGGAGAGAGAGAGGTTAGGTAGGGGCAAGGGAGAGGAAATGAGATAGCTTAAGGAAGTAGGGAGAGATATGGTGTTTAATGAAAGAAAGGGAGGGGGGGCTAGAAAGATAAACGACGAGGGAGTAGGGAGAAAAGGGGAAATGACGAAGAGGAAAGGAAGAAAAGGTAAAACTGGGTAGATTGAAAGGTAAGGGAGGAAAACAAAATAATAATAATAGATAATAAAATCGTATAACCATAGAAATATTAAATGAAGTGGTTTTAAAACAAGGTGATAATAAACATGAAGATTAAATAATGCAATGAAGAGACAGAATGGGAGGAGGATACGAAAACGCGACAGACAGTGAAGGAAAAAAAAAAGAGAAACAAAAAATATCGAGAATGGGAGAAGAGTTGGGGGAACATAATTTGAAGTTGAAGAAAGAGAAGTAAAAATGCGGAGGTTGGGCAAGAAAAAGTTGAAACGAGAAAAAATTGAGTGAGTGAGCGAGTGAGAGGAAATAAGTGGGTCAAAACGAGTGAGAAAATAAGAAGAGTGGAAAAAGGAGTAGAGAAAATGAAGGATATGATCACCACAAAAGATCTAAAAATTGTGTGAACAAGTAAAAAGAAAAGAAAAAATTGGTGCCAGGGAATGAGCAAGTAAGAAATTAATGGATTATAAGGAGTATCTACTACCAACTCGAGCCATTATGAGCCACTGGGGAAGGAGAGAAGGAAGGTAGGAAGGTAAATCTCTGAAGTAGATTGATTACCCTCCCCTCCCTCCACCTACATTACCTAAATCACAAGCTACACACACACAACCATTTCCATGATCACTATAGTCTACGTTATAACCCTTCAATTTCTTCCCTTTAATCTTCACACTTCACTCCTATATTAACTTTAATACCCGAGGCCCCAAGATCCCATTCAACTATAATTTTTCCTACTACTACTACTACTCAGACTCACTCACAACATTCCTTCAATTTTTACACGTCCACATTTCGGTCTTCGCCGTTTAATTTTCACACTGCATTCCTCTCACATTACTTCATTACCACTGCGTTCACCGTAAGAGCTAACCACTTCCTCTGTGTTTATTTTACTTTCAAAGGTGTAATCTAAATCTCTGTTTGCCGTTACACACTACACTTGTACACTTGCGCTTCAGCACGTGATCATTAACATTCCATAACAGCACGTCAGCGTTTTTGACTTACGCACACAGATATTCATTCACCATTCCACAACTGGGCCGATTACATTTCCTCTTCCAAAACAAACTGATGAATCCGCACAACTCACATAGCCTAACTGAGCAAAGTTATGACCCTCACACCCACACCAAAAAGTAAGGGAGGTAAAGTGAAAGAGAAATATATTATTATTATTATTATTGTTTGTGTGTGTTCACGCATTGGGGAGATGTAGAACGAAGATAGACGTGAAGAAGGATGGAGAGAATGAACAAAACTAATGTAGGTAGAACAGCAAAAAAATAAAATAAAAGAGAGGTCGAGAATACGGGATATATAAGGCGAATGAAGGAGGGGAGGACAACAAAAGGGAAAGGAGATGAGGGTGAATATAATAAGAGAGGAGATGGTGGTGGGGGGGTGGGAGGCGTCGTTATGAAGAAAGCAGCAGTGGGAGGAGAGGGGAGGGAGGTAATCGTGTTAGGGAGAGAGGAATACCTTGATCAAATTAGCGAGTGGAAGAGTGGAGAGGCGAGGCAGTTAGCTGGTGGGAAGGTGAGGTGAATTACGTACGATATGAGGGAACGAACTACTTAGGAAAGGGAGAGGTGAGGGGAGGAAGGCAGAAGAGATAAGAGGAAAGGCAAGGGGAGGGAAAATGAGAGGGGAAGAGGAAGGGGAGTGAAAATGAGATGGGGAGGGAAAATGAGATGGGGAGGGGAAGGCGAGATGGAAAAGGAACTGAGGAGAAAAGTAAAGGAAGGTGAGAGGGAAATGAAAGGAGAAGAAAAGTAAGGGAAAGAGAAAGTTGGGGAGGGGAAAAGTAAGGGGAGGAGGGTGATGGGGAACGCATGGAGAGGGGAAGTTAGTGTAAAGGAAATCTATGGGAAAGGGTGAGATAAGGGAAAGGGAGGAAAGCAAATTCAGATTCTGGGTTGAAAGGGAACCGGGTACTGGGAAGAGGAGCGGTAAGAATTAAGGTGTTAGGGAGGTAAAATGGGATTGGGCGGAGAAGCGAAAAGAAGGTGAGGAGGAAAAATACGTACCAGGTAAAAGAGCAAGGATGATAGGGAAAGGGGAAGTAGGAATGGCTGAGAACAGAACAGGAAGTGGAGAAGAGGATGATAATTATGGAAGAGGATGTAGGAACAGGGGAGAACAAAACAGGAAGTGGAGGAGAGGATGAAATGGAAGGAAAATTATGGATTGGATGGGACAAAATAATAAAATGAAGAGAATGAATGATAGGGATGAAATGGAGTAGAAAGGAAGGAAAGGGGCGAGTCAGCACGAAGGAAAGAGAAAATATGATTATGCAAAAGCAATAAGCGAATAAAGAGGAAGATGAGTTAATGCCAATGGAGAAACGATAGAGAAAGGGAAGATGTACCGTAGGTGAATGATAGATAAGGGCACAGGAAGAAATAGTGGGGAAAGGACAGAACAAGGATGTCAATGATGAAAAAACATGAGCAAAGTGACAAATAATATGTTCTCCCTCTTTCTTTACCTGTCTCGTATTTTCCTCATCACTCTCTATATCTCCCTTCTACTCACTCACTCACAAAATACAATCCTTCTTCCTTTCCACCTTCCCTGTCATCTTACCTATTTCCTTTCTTTCTCACTCTTTTTTTTGGGTCCCTCCGATAGCCTCTTCCTTCAAACTATGCCAAGAAACGAACAGCAAAAGATATTACTGGAGCAATAATTATGTTTTATGGTGCAGTTAGGAGTACTCGGTAGCCACCAATTATCCGACAGAAACATTATAGGCGCCTTAAAGTTTTCCCCTTCCTCCTTTTCTTTCATACTTCCTTCCGACCCACTTCAATTTTACAGGAGTGTTATTGTTCATTCTAGTGGCAAGGAGAGTTGAGAGTGGTATAGGTACAAAGTTTCCTCTCTCTCACTGTCTCTCTACCTCGCTTCTCTCGCACTGTCTCTCTACCTCACTTCTCTAGCACTGTCTCTCTACCTCACTTCTCTCGCACTGTCTCTCTACCTCACTTCTCTCGCACTGTCTCTCTACCTCACTTCTCTGGGTGCCATTCCTTCCATCCTTCCTTTCTCAGTCTGCTGTATATTCTTTCTTCTCTCTCTCCCTCCCTCCCAACTTTGTACTTCTTCCTTGGATTGCTCTTTTGTTTCATTCTCTTTCGCCCTCACTCCCTTCTGTCTGTCTGTCTTATTCCTTCCCTCCCTTTTTCGTGTTTTGCTTCCCTTTATCCCTCATTCCCTTTCTCGCACACATTCCTTGTCCCTTTCCTTCCCTTCTCTCCTCTCCACTGTGTTTATTCCATTTCACCTCAGTATATGCCTCCCTCCTATCTTTCCTTCCATACACTCACTCCCTCCCTCCTCTGTATAATATTTCTTTCCTCTTTTTTCTTCTACCGTATATATAGCCTACACCTTCTTCCCCTCCTTCCTACGCATATCTTCCTTTGCCTGTGCTCTCAATTTCCATCTCCCCCTCTTCCCTCCTTTATCCTTCTCTTCCAATTTCCTCCTCTTTCATCCTGGCCACCTGTCCTCCCTTGTCCTTTCTCTCACCATATATCCCCCCCCCCTGGCTTTCCCTCTCACTCCCTCCCTCTTCACACTCTCACATATTCCTCTCCCTCCCTCCCACTCCAAGTCTCCCTCCCTCCTCCTTGTCTCCTCTCCCTCGCCTCGTCTTCTCTCCCTCTCCTTGCCTCGCTTCACTTGCAAACTAACTTCCCAGGTAGGTTTTCTTGTGAGTTGAGTGTCGTGGCTGGTGAGGTTGTGTTGCTTCTCTTCTTCACGTCTTCCTAACTACTTTTTCTCACCCATCTATATTTGCTTCTTTTCCTCTTCACATCTCCAAAACTACTATATTAAAATTTATCTTCTAATATATTCCTACTTTTTCATACTTTTCTCTTGATCAGGTTATATCCTAATAATCCTATACCAATCCCTCATATATTCATTCTATCCCATTCACCGTTCTTCACATTCCTTCCAATTTTCACCGTATGTATTCACTCTCTCTCCCACTCACCCCCCCCCCCCCCCTCTCTCTCTCTCTCTTACACACCTGCTCTTGTGGGTGGTAATGTGGGAAGAGGAAGAAAGAAGTTGTGGGAAGGAGGAACCAGAGTTGAGGTGACACCCGTGGGAGCCTTTACCTGTGTGTCCGTCCCCTCACCTCCTCTATCTTTCTCCCACTACCACCCACGCTACCAATACAGTACAACCACTAACTAGATTAGAGCTACCACTATCACCAACCAATCATCACCTCTCGCTCTTTCACTACCACCCACGTTACCAATACAGTACAACCACTAACTAGATTTGAGCTACCACTATCACCAACCAATCATCCACCTCTCGCTCTTTCACTACCACCCACGTTACCAGAACAGTATAAGAAGTAACTAGATTAGAGCTACCACTATCACCAACCAATCACATTCTCTATCTTTCTCCCACTACCACCCACGCTACCAGAACAGCACAACCACTAACTAAACAAGAACTACCTACCACTGTCAACAACCAACAAGACTGTGACGTTATTTACCCTGCTGTCTACACTGTGTTGATAGATACTGCTTGTCACCTCAACATACAACTAGCCTACTCATCTCCCTTTCTCTCACTAAATACACACCAACCATTACGTAAATTAGTCATTCATCATCCTTACTCCCACTAAAATCTCCCTCTCCTCCAATCCCCCCTCCCTCTTCTCTCTCTCTCTCTCTCTCACACACACACATCTACTGACAACTCACCCCATTACGATTCAAGACATTACAAGTACTAACCACCACTAACATTAACATCTACAAACCGAGTACAACATTCCACCTCCATGTCAACCATACAGCTCCCCCTCCAACCAACACCCCATAACTCTGTCACCAGTAATGGGCATCCGGACAAAAACTATTCCCCTCGTTCAAAAGTCACTTGGCGTGTGTTCAACTTTTCAAACCAGTAACAGAAGCCCCAGAAACCACTACCGCCACCCACATGCAGAGTACATGCGCCCACTCTTATAGAAAGGAGAAACCGAAAGTTGTATTTACTGTATATAACTAGTGAGAGGAAAAAATAATGAGGTCGGGACGGGATATTACAGCATCTAAACTCTCATCAATTCGAGGGATGTGAAAGTCAATGTCTCTTTCTCTCTCTCTCTCTCACAAAACTTTTACAATATTTCACACGCTGCTTCTAACCTTTTTTTATTATCTATCCATAAACAACTTCAATATTATGTCTCTTGTTAAATTTATCCCAGAGACCCCTACAATAAATCTAAAATGCTTCCACTCCTTCCAATAATATCACCATCCAAGTCCTCTAGCAACAACCCCTTCCTTCCATCCATCTATTAAACTCCTCTCCCTCTCTCCTTCCCTCCATCATCACGCCTGGTGGGGAGGGAGAGGGGGGAGCGGGGGAGAAGAAGGGGGTGACACAGGCAGTCCCTCATACCCCTCTCTCCCCTCTTGACTGTCCGCATATTTGGCTAACCAGCAAATATTCCACACTTGTCAAATACCTAACTCCTCGCTTACAAATATTGACACAGAGAGCAGGTAGGTAGGCAGGAAGGCAGGCAGGGGAGTTAAGTGGGGGGGAGGGGTTTGGTGGGGGACAAGGGGAGTTAGAGAAAGGGGTTATGTCCAGACCAGAGACAAGGGAGGGGGGGAGGGAGAGCAGGATGTGGTTTGGTTTAGTAATAGTATAAGGGGGGGGGGGAGGTAGGGAAGAGGAGTAGGGGGGCAGGTAGGAAAGAAAGGTGAAGCAACTATGAGGGAAAAAGAAAGAGGCAAACATGTCAAAAAAAATATATAAAAAAAAAGAGGAAAGGAAAGAAAAGTATAAGCCAATGTGAGGGATGGAGGGAAGGGAGGGGCAGGATAGTGGGGTATGAGGGAAGAAGGAAGGGGTGGGGAGGTAGGGGAGGGAAGGGAAGGAGAGGTAATCTATATTGCTTGCTTGTATGACTAAAGCTGTTTACCCGGTGTAGTAAAATCTTGAGTGAAGCATAAGCAGGTTATTTACAATTCTGTCCCGGGCCAAATTTTATTACAAGATTATTAAATTAAACTCGGGAATATGGAGACTGACCCTTACACAATATTATCGTTCAGTGTTTAATGTTTATTCTCTTACTGGATATATAATTCAAGCAGTAAAGCCATTCACTTTTATGCCATAACATGTGAGAGTTGAGTGTGTAGGAGGGGGGAGGGGGGAGGGGAGTGTTGAGGGGAGGGGATGGGAGGTAAGAAGAGTGGAGAGGGGAGGGTGAATGGTGAAGAGAGGTGGAAGAAACAGGGGAAAGGGACGAGGAGTGGAAGGGAGGGGGGGGGTGATGAGCAGAGGGGAAGGGGTAAATGGGTACGGAAGGTGAAAGGGTAAGGAGAGGTGGTTGACAGGGGGGGGGGGGGGGTCGAGATGAGAATAAAAAAAATAAAAAAGAAGAGAAAGTGCCGAGGACATAATGAGGATAATATATATTGAAGTGAGAAAAAGGGATTCTAACAGAAATATAAATTGAAAGAGAGAGAGAGAGAGAGAGAGAGAGAGAGAGAGAGAGAGAGAGAGAGAGAGAGAGAGAGAGAGAGAGAGAGAACAGTGATGAAAGTGCTTGAAAGGCTGGAGGCGAGGGAGGAAGAAAGAGAATGGTGAGAATAAACTCGGGAAAGAAATGGTGGTGTATAAAATGGATGGAGTGCAAAAGAGAGAAGGCGAAAGACCAAAAACAGAGAGAGAGAGAGAGAGAGAGAGAGAGAGAGAGAGAGAGAGAGAGAGAGCCGAGTGGGATTATAAGGTAGTGACATTAAAGAAAAATGAGTGGGTTGAGGTCGTAATTATAAAGAGTACCACCATAGCTGTTTAAGGAGGGTAAAGGGGTTTGGGGGTAGAGGGTGTGTCCCCACGTGAACCCACCAAGCCACGGCAGGCCAGGCCAGGGCAGGGCAGGGCAAGGCAGGGCAGGGCAGGGCAGGGTGGGGAAGAGAAGCAGGCCAAGGTGGGTGACACGAGATGAGAGAGAGAGAGCGAAAAGGGGAAAAAAAAAGTAAGAGAGAGAAAACGATAATTTTAGACAACTTAAAGTACAGTAGTATAGTTATGAGAGAGAGCAGCCACACACACACACACACAAAATAAATAAATAAATAAATAAAATAAAAAAACATAACTCAGTCCATAGGAAGCCATAACTTGTTTTTCCCTCTTGTTTGTAGCTCTCGATAAACCCACTCTCAAATTTCTCCACGCATCAGAATAACAAGAAAAATTTGAAATGGCTGTGCTGTGTCATTATGCAAAAGTTTCCGAGCTTACTTACCCTGGTGCAAATTCTTCGAGGTGTGTGTGTGTGTGTGTGTGTGGGTGGTGGCTCTGATAGATTAATGTTTCTATTTACCTGTATACCAGTAAATTCAACTTTCTCCTACCATCACTCCATCCTTGTTGTTGTTGTTGTTTTTCCTTCCGTTTTACTTTCTCTTTCCTTAACATTATTTTGCACTATACATATTATATTTCATCTTTGCTTGATCTATCAGTACAAATTGCAAACACGAGAATAAAGTAACAGAAGTGATGAAGCCGGCTAATCAAGTTTTACTCTCTTGTACACATCAATTCTTGGTAAAACTCTATGGTGACGTTACTCCAGAGTTCGTGTATCCAAAGCACAACTCCTTAATATAATTATTATTGTTCTCTTGTTCACTGACGGTCGATGACTCTAGTGTGCGTCAAATCATATTAACCATCCAAGTTTGTTTGTACTATGGATCTTAGGAACTGGTTTACCTGTATAGAAAAAAATCAAACTGTATGGTGTTGAGTCTATCTGTGATGATATTTCAACAAATGTACATTTTGAACACTGAAAAATTTAATGTTTAAATAATAATAAAAATTATACTGTTTGCTTGCAACGGGTACAAATATTCTCTTTCCTTTATATTTGGCAAAATAGCTAAGAAATGCGATGAAATAAAACTTGTTTTTCGGCGGGTTAAAATATGAAAAACAAACCACTAACTCAAACTACATTAATATATAATATCAAATGATAAAAATTACAATACTAGAATAAGTTAAAACTAAAAATAAAAATATTCCATTGATATATCTAAAAAATGTCATACTTACCTTGATGGTTGAAAAACCTCTATAAATAATATACCCATTGAAGCTAGCACAACAAAAATTAAATAATCGCATTCGTTATAAAACAAATACATAATTCATAAAGACAAAATTTTAAATGGTCCATTCCGTGTTTCCCACTATCATAACAAAAACAGAGAGACTGCCATCAAAACACATCGCTAGGGACACATCTGAAATTCACGATATTGTACCAGGGAGCGGGTATGATTTAATGCAACGGGGGTTTAATATTTCTAGAGAGGGAAACCAAAGCTACATTTTTACAGGAGCAATGACGTCAGTGAGTGGTGGTCCGGAGGTGAGATGCACGGGGAGGGAGACGTGAGAAGTGAAGGGGAGATGGGGTGAGATGACAGGCGAGTAGGAGAGGAAAGGCATGGGGAGAGGAAAGGCAAGGGGAGAGGAAAGGAAAGGGAAGAGAGGGGAAGGGGAGGAGGGAAAGGGGATAGAAGGAAGGGAAGGGGAGAGGGAAGGGAAAGGGAAGGGGAGAGGGAAGGAGAAGAGGAGAGGGGATGCAGGGAGTGGAAAGGAATTATGGTAAAATATTAAAGTAAAAGTTGGAAAATAGGTAGAGGCAAAGGAAATAATTACAATGGTAAAGTGGAAACTGGAAAGAGTTACAGTAACAGGATCAGCTTAATTTTAAAGAATCCCTTCTAAAGGTAGCAATAATAACTCCAAAGGAAAAACTATCTCTTCCTCCAGTAGTAACCATTGTAAGAAGTTTGGATAATGCTTCCTTCCCTGGGTTCTAATTTCTCCCCCGTCTTCATTTATAAATCCACTTCACTTTATATGATTACCTTCTCCCTGTCTCCACCACTTTCAGTATTTGTCCGTCTCTTCTCTCATTTTCCTTCGTCTCTCCTTTATCTCTTGTATGTTATGTCTCCTTTCCTCATCCCCATCTCGATTTCATCTCAAACTTTATTTCCGATCTCGTAGTTTTTCCTCATCTTTCCTTTATCTATTGTTCCCTGTGTGTCCTTTTCCTTATTCCCATCGCTATTTTATCGCCCTATTAACTATTTTTCCCTTTGCAAATTGTTTATCTCTCCTCTTCAATATTTGTCACTTTTCCCTTCCCCCAGACACCTAACCTACATTCCTCCCTTTTAATCATCCCCCAGTCTAATCTTACGTCCAACCAGAAACCTTCCCCCTTTCCCATATTTACTTCCACCTCTTCGCATCTACGAACTCAAACAGACTCGAAGGGAATAACGTCTCCTTTTCTCCTCCTTCCGCCTTCACCGAGTCCTTAAACATCATGAAATATTAATTTGGGTGTCGGTCACATCCATCCTGATAGCTTAGGGAGGGAGGAAGGGAAGGAAGGAAGGGAGGGAGGCAAGGAAGGACTGGGAAGAAAGGGAGGGAGGGAGGGAGGGAGGGAGGGAGGCAAGGAAGGACAGGGATGGAGGCAAGGAAGGACAGGGATGGAGGCAAGGAAGGACGAGGGAAGGAGGCAAGGAAGGACGAGGGAAGGAGGCAAGGAAAGACGAGGGAGGGAGACAAGGAAGGACAGGAAGAGGAGGGTAACAAGGGACAGTGTGGTGAGGTAAGGGCCTTATTTGCACCTAAATTATTCTCCACTTTACACTATGGGTTGGGTAATGGCGGGGACAGCCCAGAGGTTAAGGAGAGGGGAAAGGACGGCAGGGAGTGATTACAGGAGAGGAAAGCAAAAGAACGAACGGACTAAAGAGAATTATGATGAGGAAAGGGAAGAGGAAACTGACGAGCGCATGATGAATACGAAGGGAAAATGAAAGGAAAAGGGGGTGAGGGGATAATGAGGGGGCAAAGAGAAGACATGCTAACTGGGTAAAGGATGAAGAGGAGAGAGAGGTCAGTGGAATATGAATGAGCTGCGAAGGTGAATGGAACAGTAAAGGAAGATATGTTAGCGATTATGAAAAGGTCCTACAATGTTTTCCAGCAAAAACTTCAGTAAATAAGGAGAAGAGAATGATATAACAACTGTACATGGATTCCACAGGTCGAGAGGGAATGATGCAACGAAAACACACATTAATTTAAGGCCCGAGTGAAAAAAATTACCATAAACAATGTACAAGAAAAAACGACACAATACACTAACAAGAAGACAAAGAGACATATACAACAAAGTAAATAAATCACACACGGTAAAAACAAGATAAAAAAACACGGGGTTAATAATGAGAAGGGGGAAGGAGTGACAGACGGAAGACACTGGAACGTCAATAATGAACTCAGGTACGACCCATCCATCTATTCATTTATTCATCCATCCATCCATTCCTTTATTCATCCATCAGTCTATTCATTCATCCATTCATCCATCCATCTATTCATTCATTTATTCATCCATCCATCTATTCATTTATTCATCCCCTTCCTCCTCCTCCTCCTCCATTTCTCTACTCCTGCTTATTCGTCATCGACCTACCGTCCTCCCTCTTTTCCTTCCTATAATTATTTTCTTATTCACTTCCAACTCTTCCTTTCCTCTCTATCTTGCACACATTTTTCTTTTCCCTCTCTCCTTTACTTCCTCCCTCTTTCACATCTATTTTCCAGTAACTAATCATTCAAATTTAACTCCTATCGCTCTCCCTCCTTTCTTTACTTCTTTCTTTCCCTTCTTCATACAGTATACCATCAACCCTTTTCACTCTTATACTCTCCTTCCTCCCTGCTTCCTTTACTACCGGTCTAATCCTCTCACCGTACCTTGCCTCGTAACTTATCCTACCCTCTCCCTACCTCTCTTCTCACAAAGAAAAAAACTACTCTTCCTTTTCCCCATCTCTTCCCTCTTCCTCCAATACTCCTTACCACCACCAACACCACCTCCTTCTCCTCTACTCTTTCCCTATAAACTCTGCCCCTTTTTCATCTACTTATTTTTCCCCATCCTTCCTCCACCTTTTTCTCCATCTCTTCCCTCTTCCTCCAATTCTCTTTCCCACCATCACCACCACCACCACCTCTTCCTCCTTTACCTCTTCTCTTTCCCTAAACTCTGCCCTCTTCCATCTCTCTCTCTCTCCCTCCCTTCCTCCTTCATCTGCATATGAAAATAGTTCCATCACAACATGCAAATCCCAAGAGGCGGGGTGGGATGCGGGCTTGGAATTATATAGCGCTTGTGACGACCCAGAAAGCCGGGTGTCGGAGCGGGATGAAGAGGGACGGATTAGAAGGGGTATGTATAGGTGGGTTGGGTGGGGTGGTGGGGATTACAGGGCGTAGTGGTGTGTGGATGACAAGATTATAATGAATGGAATCAAGGTAGCCTCGTTAGATATATATCCGTCTCCCTTAATAGGACTAAAATGCTACCATATAAATTGTTAAATGTTTCCCTAAAAAATATAACGTTAACCTAATAATATTACCACCCTTAAGAAACTACCACAATACCTCAATTCTTCAACCCTATCCATTCCAAGAGCTATTCCACACACCATACAATACTCGACAAGACACTAAAGCGACACCGACATACAACACATCCCGACAACCCACAACCCATCCACCAATCCTTCATCCCTCCACTCGAGTCAGACCGTCCTTTTCTATCCCAATATCCGGCAAGGCTACCCCCAAAGCTTTCCTCGTCAGGGCCCAGACACGAGGCAAAGGCGGAGGAGAGGGAGGGATGGATGAGTTGTGGTGGGCTGAGTGGGAAGAGAAGGAGAGGGGGGAGGGGAGGGGAGGGGGTTGGAGTGGAGTGGGGATTTGTGGAGGTGGCGATGTGTGAGCAAAGGAAAGAGGGGAATGGAGTGAGGAAAGCGGGGAAGATAATGGAAGTTATAGTAGTGTTAGGGTAGAGGGAAAAGGGAAATGTGGGAAGAGGAATGGGTAAATGTGGGAAGAGGAATGGGTAAATGTGGGAAGAGGGAAAATACAATAGAGGTAAGAAAGGGAATAGACAGATGGGTATTCGATGGTGGAGAGTAGGAGTAAGGTAGGAGAGGGGAGATATGAAGTGTGAAGAGTATAGACAGTGAGAGGAGAGAGTATAGGGTACGCGAGGGGAGATACTGAGTGAAGTGAGGGGAAAGTAGAATAAGTGAGATGAGAGTATATATGGTACGTGAGAGTAGAGTAGGATTGGTGAGGGGAAGTAGTGGAATTAAGGGAAGGAGTACCGTACGTGAGGGGAGAAGAAGGGAGTTAGGTAAGTGAAGGTTGAGGGAGTAGGGTAAGTGAAGGGAGAAGAAGGGAGAATAGGGGGAGTGGGGAGAATAGGGGGAGTGGGGAGTATAGGAGAAGAAAGGAGAATAGGGGGAGTGGGGAGTATAGGAGAAGAAAGGAGAATAGAGGGGATGAGGAGTAGGAGAGAGAAAGAAGGGGAGGTTGGAGAGGGGAGAAGAGGTGGGGAGTAGGAGAGGGGAGAGAAGAAGTAAGGAATGAGGGTAGCGAAAGAACTCCACACAAGCTGAGGGGAAAACGTGAGGGGAGAATTGTAAGAGGGATTGAGCTAGTCTCATGGTGGGGGAAGGAGAGAGAGAGAGAGATTGGCGAACGAGAGAAAATTGTGAAAAAATAAAAAAATAAAACAGGAGGAGGAAGAGTAATGATGTCGAAAGAAAGGAAGGAAAGAAGGAAGGAAGGGATAACAAGGGAAAGGACACAATCGGAGAGGAAAGCAGGCGTCAGCAGGGAGGAAGGACGTGACCACCACAGCAGAGGAAGGAAAGAGAGCCAGGGAGAGGAGAAAAGGAGGGAAGAAGAGTGGAAAAGGTGAGGGATGCTGCAGGAAGGGGGAGGAGGAAAGGAAGGAGAGAGAAAGGGGGCATGGAGGATTAGATGGAAGGTAGGAGAAAGAGAAGAATGGAAAAATGAGTGAGATAAGAGGAAAGAAAAGAGGGAGAAAGAGGAGAATTAAAATGGGAGTGAGATAGGAGGAAAGAAAAGAGGGATAAAGAGAGGCAGGGAGAGGAGAAAAGGAGTGGGATTGATGCACGGATTCGACAGGAAGGAAAAAGGACAAAGAAAAACGGGAAAGAGAGAACGAGTCACGTAGACAGGCAAAGAAGAAAACAAGGAGTGGAGAGAAAAGGTTAAGGCTTGATTGAAGGCAAGGGAGAAATAAAATAAAGAGAAAAAAAGAGGAAGAGAAGATATAAAAAGAAAGACGGAGAAGAGATAAAATGAAAGAGGGAGAGAAGAGATAAAAAGAGAATGAGGGAGAGATAAAAAAAGAAAGAGGGAGAGAGAAAAGCGAGGAAGGGAAGAGAAAAAGAGGGAGGAGAAAATGAGAAAGAGGGAGAACAAAAAAAAGAGATAAACGTGAACGTGAAAGAATAAAGAGTGACACAGGAGAGTGATTAGTATGGAAGAGAGAACAAGGAAATAGGGGAAGAAATGAATATCAAAGAATTAGCAAATATAAAAGAGAGAATGAATGAAAAGACAAAGAAACACCAAATCACATCAACAACAGCAACATGAATCAAGAGAATATAAATAGCGATAGGAGAAAGCCCTAATCATCTCAACAGAGGACCCAAGAGTGTAAAATATTAAGATGATAGTATACTTTTGATACATTGGAGTGCCTTTGATTCCTTCCTCCATAGCATGCCTGTATACTTTTGATACATTGGAGTGCCTTTGATTCCTTCCTCCATAGCATGCCAGTATACTTTTGATACATTGGAGTGCCTTTGATTCCTTCCTCCATAGCATGCCAACAAACAGGACCAGGTTGACAAAAATAATGGTGTCCTGTTTCTGGGAATAGTTTGGTCGTAGGAATCAGTTGCTCCACAAATACCAACAGTGTACTACCAGCCCCTTAAATAAATCCATGCATAAAAATTGGTCTACACACACATTGGCACAGAGGAGAAAGGTTCCCCGTGACTGGGACATTAATCAGAGCAAGGAACACCACACACAATATTAATACAACCAATTCTTCCCACGTCTCGCTACAGTACACCTGAAAATTAATTCCTACCGTCACACAAAAGGGCTGGAGATATTATTATTATTACTACTACTACTACTACTACTACTACTATTATTATTTCTTTTTTATTTTCCTTATTATTATCATTCTTATTATTATTACAGCATAAATGTGGGAGGTATCGTTATCATCTTTTATGAATTATTCCCAAGCTTTGGTCTTAATCAGAGCGAACATGTAACTGATATTTTTTTTTTCCGGTTTCCTGATGCAAGATGTACCAAGGATTTACATATCCACGAGGAAGGGGTCATTTAACAACACTTGAATTACGTTACCAGAGTGAAAAGTGTTGGAGAAGGTGTTAATAATGCCTCCTTAAAGTAAACTCTTGCTTCAAACAGCGCAAACCTGGAGGAAAATGTAAAGGCAGCGAGAGGTAATGGCGATAATAAAAAGGAGAATGAAGGATGAAGACTGTAATGGGAGGGGTGTAATGGAAGGAGAAAGAGGAGGAGGAGGGCGATGGGAGGGATGTAATGTAAGAAGGAGGAGGAGGAGGAGGAGGAGGAGGAGGGAGATGAGAGTGCAGTGAAAGGAAGTCGAGGGAGAGGGAGACAAAGGAGCGAATAGCGAGTGAGTGAGTGAGTGTGAAGTCGGTAGGTGAGAGAAGACGAATAAATGAGGAATTGAGGAGCTTAAGGAGAGATTGAATGAAGGGGAAATATATAATATAAGGGAAGAATGGAGGAAGAAGACTGTCACAAAAAAAAAAAAAAATGGAGAATAGGATAAAATAAAATGAAAAGTGGTGACAGAATGAATGATATAAGCGACAATGGAGGAAGTGAAGTGATGATTGTTAACAAATGGAGAAAATATATTAAGGTGACAAAGGAACTGCCGAATTGAGAGAAAAACGTCAATTGTTAGGAAAAGGAAAATTCCCGATGAGAAATGATGGTAAAAAGGCAAGGAGGAAACGAAAACTGGAACACTTCTGGAATAACGTGGAGCAGGAGACAGTGAGGAAGGAAGAGAACATAAGTTAATATGACGGAAAAGGAAGTGGGTGATAAGGAATAACAGAGAGAAGGAAAGGGAAGGGAGAAAAATAAAATGGAAGAAAACTTTAAAGGTAATGGAGTAACATATAAGAGAGAGAGAGAGAGAGAGAGAGAGAGAGAGAGAGAGAGAGAGAGAGAGAGAGAGAGAGAGAGAGAGAGAGAGAGAGAGAGAGAGAGAGAGAGAGAGAGACACACACACACACACAGGGAAAGAAGAATGATAAAAGTGCGACGAGACAAGGAAAGAATTAAGCAGGAGGACACAAAGGGGACATAAAGCGAGTGAAGAAAGAGGTACAAAGGAGAGGTGGTGGTGGTGAGGGGGGGCAAGATCAGCAAGGGGACTATTGCTAAGGAAAAATGGAATGGGGGAAGTTGGGGGGCTGGGGGAAGTTTGGGGGATGGATGGGGATGGGGGAAGTTGGGGAGTTGGGGGGATGGATGGGGATGGGGGGAGTTGGGGAGTTTGGGGGGATGGATGGGGGAAGTTGGGGGGATGGATGGGGGAAGTTGGGGGGATGGATGGGGGAAGTTGGGGGGATGGATGGGGGAAGTTGGGGGGATGGATGGGGATGGGGAAGTTGGGGGGATGGATGGGGATGGGGGAAGTTGGGGGGATGGATGGGGGAAGTTGGAAGTGAAGGTGAGAATTGGAGAACAACAACAAGAAGGAGAAGAAAGGAGAAAGAAAGAGATGTGGGCATTGGAAGATAAAACATATAAGAGGATTAGGATGCACTTGAATCTTTCCCAAATCTTTATCCTCACTCTCTACACACTTCCCCTTCAAAACTCAACATCCCCTACCTTACTCTCCAATTCTTTCCTTGACTTCTATTCTTTCTCTTTCCACTCTTCCCCATATAAATCCTAATTGCTCTACAGAATACATCCACCCCTTCTTCCCTTGCCTCCCAACCATCCCCTCCCTGCTGCTTACCAGACTTTTGTATTCCCCAGACTACTTGCAAGGCCCGAACAATCCATCTTAATCTCCCCGTATCCCCTTACCCTCCTCCTATCCCCGCCCCCTGGTTTCACTCTAAGGTCTCATTCTTTTCTATACACTACCGTACTAAATTCGCTTCGTGCTCTCACCTCTACACTCCCTTAATGGACCCTGTGATCGTATGTGAGTCCTGGTGGCTTCCGATTCCTCCTGACTATGCCACGAAACAAGCTCCTTTAATATAGGTGGTGTTTCGTGGCATTGTTTGAAAGGACTCACAAACCTCCAATTTTCTGACCACATCATGGGGGTCCTTAACCTCTTGCCCCCAATCCCCTTTCCCTCCTATCCACCCCACCTCCCCGCCCCCTGGTCTCATTATTTTCTATACACCACTAAATTTGGTTCGTGATCTCCCCTCCACAAGCTGCAGTCCCTTACCCTCTTTCGCCCCCCCCCCCACCCATCACCCCTCTACTATACCTATAATTACACCCTGCCTCCCTTACACCCTTGTCTACAACTGTGCTCTAACTCCACTACACCTCGACTTCTCTTCCTCACCAAATAACACCTTTTCCTACTCCACCTCTCTCAATGTTTTCCTTCAGTTCCACCCACGCGCCCTCTTCTTGCCTCCCGTGATCACACTGTTTCTTTCTCTCGGCTCCTTCCCACTCCCTCCCTCCCTTACACTCCCCCTAACAATATTGACAAGCCATTCAGGGCTATGCCTAACCCTGGCCCCTTCTCTGTCCATCATTCCCTTCACACGCAGACACCTCCATAATCACAATTTAATTTTAGAATATTTTCATGACTATAATTTCATATTGATTGCTATTATTATTATTATTATTATTTCCATACAATAAGTAAATAAACAGAAGGTAATGTTAAATAGACAATAACGATTTCTCCTTCTACTCCCACATCATAATACTTTTCTTGAAGCCTATCTACCACCCACTTCAACCCACTTGCCCTCCAGCCAACCCACAGTAACTTGAAGAGACACACGGGATCCGCAACTTTATAGCATCGCCCCACTCCAACTTTACACACGACTTAACTTTGGGACGGATTCTTTAAACAAACAGATTCACAACTTTATGAAAACGTTGCTGGAACTTTCACACATCTTCCTCAATATAATTCCACGTACATATACATTTGCATACGATTAACTACCAACAAAATAGCATACATAGCATGCTAACTATTACATTTCATGTTCCGACTGGAATATCATATATAAACATTCAGTAGGCCTACCAATTAAGTTACTGCTGTAGAGTTGCGACAAAAACTCTTTATCACACTCATGGACATTTATCACGGCAGTACGAATTACAGATATAATCAACGCAGTTCATATGGTTCGCAGAATTCCACATCTAAAGTTAAAAAAACAAAAAACTGAGGGACGTGACGACGGCTGGACTGTGGTATTAACCTTGGGTGACACGATTTCAAACCTACTGCAAACGGATGCCAGAAAATCACCTTTGCCAAGCGGGGTAAATGTCCGCCTTTTATTAACTGTAACCAAGGCTTAACCTTGAAAGGCGAAGAAAGACACGGATACGGAGTTGTATGTTAGAAAATATGAGAAAAGCCTTTAAGGTTATGTCCAGGAATTGCTACATAAAGAAGTTTAAAACAGAAAGGTAGACAGACAATCAAAACTCTTATGTAATCTATCGAAAGGAGCGTGACTGACGTGACTGAATGTTTTTGTGTGGATACAAATGTCATATGCTGCATCATTGGCACACAAAACCAAACCCTTCCACTCCAAAGGGCATTTATTATTGTATTATCGCTTCCTACAATCTCACCTAGAATCACACACACACACACATTCCTTCCATCTTCCCCTGTCTATTTTTTATTCCATTTTCCTTCCCCGGGCTGTGTGGTGACTTGTCTCTCTCAGTATGACTGCCATCTCCCACTGTGAGCTTCCTTCCCTTTTTTACACCCGTCTATCTTTATCACTTTTCATATCCCTCGACTCTCCCCTCACACCCTGTCTGTCTGTCACGTTCTCTGTCTCTGTCTCTGTCTCTGTCTCTCTCTGTCTCTCTCTCTCTCTCTCTGTCTGAGGCACAACACAAAGCCATGAAGGAGCGTGAGGTCGTCCTGGAGATTAGCCTCACCCTGGTATAAACACAATATTGTAATCTTGCGCACGACCGCACCTATGCTGCCAGGAGGATGGGGTAGGGGGGGGCTGGTCTGAAAAGTGGGGTGTGTAATGGGGGATGCATGGGGGTGTTGTGAATGCAGGCGCTGGTGCGAGTTATAGTGTTATAGTTGTGTGAGGATGGGGTTTGGTTGTGGTGTGAGTGGGGGTGGCCTTATGGATGTGCGTGAAGTGAGGAACTAGTGAGCGTGAAAAGTGTGAGAGTGAGAAGAGAGAGGGAGTGAAGGGGTGTGGGAGAGTCACTAGTGAGATGGGGGTTTGTTGGGGAGATGTGCACGTAAAAAAAAAAAAAACGAAAGATAAATTGAGAGAAAAAAAATTGAAGATGGGTTGTGGTGTGCTGATCATAGCCGTGACGGAGGTGTGTGTGTGTGTGTGTGTGTAGAGGGGGGGGTTTTGTGGAGGAGTGAGTCTGGACAAAATACAGTACAGGTGGTGGGAGGAGGGGGGATGTTACACACTCAAAGAAGTGGGGGTCAGTGAGGGATGGAAAACAGTGTGAAGTAAACAGATCCCAAGTGAGAGGTACGGGAATAGGAGAGAGTGGATGGAGAGTGTCCGGGTTCACAAGCGTACTGTACTTGGTGGGGAATCGGAGCATTTTCTTTCACCAGGATAAATAACAAAGAACTGTACGGTACTTTAATCACGTGGTTCACATTGGATTAATCCCATGTAGCACCAGTGAATACAAACTCTCTAAATTTGTCATTCGTCCATTATCTATTATGATACGCACTTCCAAAAGCTGCACTCTTCATTACCTAAATTGATAACGCACTTTCGCTGGGTTGATTTAATTATATATATTGTTTTCATTTTTCAAGTCACGCCAGCCAAACATTTTGACGCGATTATATACACTCAATTATCTCTTACACACGAGCATCGCAAATAACACCAGTAAATCACTAGTCGATTATCTCTCCTTAACATTAAAATTGCCATCACTGAAATGTCAAGAACACCTGTAGGGTAATTACAATCAACTTCAACTATACTTTACAAATTTTTTGCAAGACACTTATATAAAAAACCTATACAACATATTCAAGGAATATGCGACTGGACACTTCACCTCCACTTAATAACATACATGAAGCAGACTTTGTAACTCTGAGAAACTTTTTAGACATGTTATTTTCTGACACCGATTTTACTCAATTAAATGAACACACAGCGATAGAGAGAGAGAGAGAGAGTTGATGGAGCAAGAGTTTTGTTGGTGTTGGGAATGAAAAAGTGACTTATAATCACTTAATAGTACAGGTGGCAGGACGATCTCGTGTAGATATAGTAAGGGGTTACTGGGTACGAAAAGGTCATCCGATTCTAGGTGGTTTGACAGGGTTCCAAGTGCTAGAAGGGGGTGTGGTGGTGTGTGGTGGTGGAGTCAGGAGTAACTCACAGATCAATCCCTTCAACAAGAAACACTCTTTCACAATTGTAAATATCAACCACGCCTAAACCTGCTTTTTACTATCGAATACAAATATATATTAACCACAAAGTCTCTGGATTACATGTGCCCAATTTCGCTGGTGATTCACTAAATGCCCAGTAACTGTTACGGGTACATACATTCTAACTATAATTGGAGAAAGTAACCATAAAATTATAACGCAACAGTTAGTCACTTCCCAGGATTTTGATAAATGTATTCGGCTCACAGTGAGACAATGGAACGCCATGATATTTTAAACACAATGCAAGAAGGAAAAAAAAAAAAAAAAAAAAAATACTGCGTAACTTTAAATAAATAGTTCAACTGCAATACGTTTTTTCCCAAGATGATGACCATTCACTTTCATATATTGTACAGTCGGCGGCATAAGTCCTGTCGCCACACTTGCTTCACAGAGACAGGCAGTGTTCATGGACTCGAGAAATACGCACTTTTTCTACACCTAATAATCTCGAGTCTATGAACATCGCGTGCCTCGGTGAAGCAAGTGAGGCGACATGACTTTTGCCGCCGACTGTACGTCTGCAGTAAGTGGAACAGAAGGTAACATACTAAAAGATAGGGATTCCTTCAAATTTGCACTAAGAAACAAATAACGGAATAGAGGATTTTTTTTTATATAATTTGGTAAGACACATAGCCACAAGTTCGCGGATTAGTTTTTGCTCCTTACTCCATGATGTTCAATTGGGGATGAACGAAAGAAAAATAAATCTTTTGAACTTACCTTCTTCTGGGTTGGTTGTCATAGTCGTTGAAACCACCGTAGGGGCCGTTCTGTGGGAGAGAAAATCACTGTCAACAACACGAGACAATACCACAAAGTAATACCATAACTCTCCTTCACTAGCAAAACACATAGTATTTATTCCACAACATATAAAATTCATTCAACTCAATAACATCGAGAAAAATGCATTACAACTCATGGACACATTTTTATCATACTATATAAAGGTAATATTTAGGTAACGTTTAGGTCATCTACTGTCGGCTTATTGGAGTACTACTAAATCCTCCAAAATATATAAGAGGACAAATGCACCTATAATATGTGTCACCAGTCTGTTTAATGGTACACTTTGGAGGAAACAGCAGCACTCATTATTATCTCCTACAACACAGTAACGACATCCAGGGTAACAACAACAACAACAACATTACAGGGATGCTTTCTTATGGTCAGCTTGATGGGGCCTACTGATTCCTCCAATTTGTGCTACGAAACAGATCCCCTATTAGTAACTTTGAGATCACCAGTGTCATTTGGTTATTTTGTAGGAATCAGTACCCTTCAAATTCACCATCAAAAGCTCCCTTCATACAGTCAACAGCTCCTTTAAGGGGGTAATATACTTTTGGTACATTGTAGTGACTTGTTTGATTCCTCCAAAGTATGCAATAGGCTAGTTTGGAGGAATAGTTTGCTCCATATTTACTAACATTGTAGTACCCCCATTAAGGAGAAAATACGATAAGACGTTAAGTGTGTACCAAACGAGCCGACAAGTTATAAACATTTAATCACAACAAAGACACCACACACACACACACACACACCAACATAAACATTTAATCACAACAAAGACACCAACATAAACACGTACAAAGTTAGCATAGTTCAATTACATGTAGATCGTCAATGGAAAAATACAATTAAAATTACATCCTACACAATATTACAACCAATACATTAACAACATTACCCTGCGTGTGTGTGAATTGTTAACTCACTAAGGAAATAATTAGCTTAGATAATGCGAGTTTAATACGTGTAATTTCCTTCCCACTTTTCAACCTTGAGTAGGGCACGAGAACAGGATGAAGAAAATTACAGAACCCGTTCACTTACACCAATAAATAATTATGTAAACATTAATAATTGTCTGGGTTGGCATTAGATATTCAAGGTCCTGGTCACCCCCCACCTCTCTCTCTCTCTCTCTCTCTCTCTCTCTCTCTCACACAGAAAAGCAAAACCATTTCAACATATTTTATTCCAAATAAATTGTAGTCTGTTGTTTAAGCCTGGCCATCAACGTGTAATACCGACTTGCGTCCAGAGTTGTGCATTTCATATATAAAAAATAGTGAGCTGTCGATGAACAAAATAATTTAAAACTACACGTCTCTTCTTGTTATATATTTGACCAATGGACATGCCAAAGGATAGTGAAGGCATGAGTTGATTTTCATTAATATTGTATACTGTATGTGTATTTAAACAGGACGTTCCACAAGTCTGTATACTTTCTCCAGACGTAAGGGGTAAAACATGTTAGTTAATTTTATATATAAAGGTACATTGAATATTAAAAGCTAAACAAGCAAGGAAAGGCCTCAATATACAGTGTATCTCAAACCTCGTACTTGGTATATATACTAACTAACCAAAAGGTCACGGGGTAATTAATACAAGGTTAGCCAGACGGAATATGCAAAGCCAAGCGGAAGTTTCCCTGCAAACAAGCCAATTACTAAACTACAATATGCGACGGCAAGCAACATTGACTTTTATGCTGCAGTTGCAATAATAATTATTTTACTCAGGCAACAAACATCAGGTCGACATGCCACACTAATTTTTAGTGGTGCTGTAAAACCAATCACAGTCCACTGGTTCACCAATGCGTGCAGTAGAGAGAGAAATAGGCATTAGGTAGAAAGAAAGAATAATAGATTGTGGGGTAGGACAGAAAAAAAAAAAAAATACTAAGGGAAGAAAAATATGAAGTGTCAAAAGTAAATATGAAAGAAAAGGTACCAACGCTCGAATAAAAAAAAAATAAAAAGATGAAGAAGTGGAGAAACAGTGAAGATCAGGATGTCAGACAGCCATGTTAAGATGAAGTCAAGGACGAAACTTATACAAGAAAGGCGGGAATGGGAACGAAAGAAAGAAAGACAGACAAGAACGAGAAGGAAAGTAACCCATCCAAACCACACAAACAATTATAAACCTACGAAGAACTCCACCACCACCAACAACAGGGAGTAAGGAACTATGCCAAAGAACTAAGAAGAAAAGGAGATGTTTATTCAGCCCTACTTTTCACGACCCATTCATCAACACTGCCTCCTCTCTCTTCCTTCCCACACTCCCTTCTCTCTACACATTATCATTTTCCACACTGCCTTCTCTCTTAACTCCTATCTTGTTCCTTACTTTTTATCTTTTAGTTTCCCCTTTTATCTCTATATATCATTAATTTTTTCCACACTGCCTTCCCTCTTAACTCCTCTCTTGTTACATACTTTCTATCTTCTCTTTCATCTCTATATATATATATCAATTATTCTTTACTGTCTTCCCTCTCTTCCTTTCTCACCTTCTATTTAATATTCCCTTTCACCTATATATCCTTTTCGTTTACTTTTTCTTCCGTATCCATTCCACACCCTCCATCTTGTTCCATTCCCGGTTTGCAGGCTTCATTTTCCACATCCTTTTACATTATCCTTTCCTTTTAGCATTATCCTCTGATCCCATCTCGAATATTCACTTCTTTTCCCATTTTCTTTCTCCTCCTCTTATCTCTTAACTAAATATAGCCTCAAGTCTGCTTTCTTTTCCATTAACTACTTTTCTCCAGCCCTCCCTACTTCTCTCTCCTTGTTACTGATCATCACCCATCTCCTCCTGCTACTCACCTACTCCAAGTCTAAACTCATTCCACCTTCCTACTTACATTCTCCTTTCTCCCTCATTTCCTTCCTTCTCTCCACTCCTCTCGACCTCCTCCTACTCCTCCTCCATTCGCAGGCCCAGTTATTATGTGCTAAATCCCAGACATCAGGACACAACACCCTCATTACGCCTGTCACAAGAACTCACACCATTCCCACTCCACCACCTCAAGACGCTAACCGTGTTGTTGTTGCTGTTGCTGCTGCTCTTCCTCCCTATCCCACCTTAACGTGCTTCACCTTCCTCACCCGTCCACGTTGAATCCCCAACTTTGGTTTTCACTTCCCCATCTTCCAACCCCACCCACCTAACTATAGATCTCTTCTCAATCTCTTCATTCTTAGTGTTCTTCGCACACGCACAGATAGAGATAGAGAGAAAGGAGGGTATTGAGAGGGGACAAGAAAAACTCCACCAGACAGAAGAGAAAAACAGAAAGTCTGAGCCAGAGTGGAAAAAAAGAGCAAGATATATGCAAGTAGGCGACAAAGAGGGGAATGTGTGTGTGTGTGTGTGTTTTACCTTCACCTTCATTCTAATATCTTTCATTCCTCCCCTCGCCCTTTCCCTTCCCTTCCCTTCCCTTCCCCTCGTGACTCACCCCTTGGCTCGACTTCCCCTCTTCCTTCCTCCTTTATCCTTACCCCTGTCTCTCAGAAGCCTACAGTAACCCTAATCCTCTCCTTACGCCTCTCCTGTTCCCCCTCATCTCTAAATCTCTCCCTTTCCTTTCCAGTTTATGAAAATGTCATGTTAGATCATTATTTCCTATATATCTTTCCCCTCATTCCAACCTACAACTCGTTTCAAACTACAATAACATACTTCAATCCCCTCAAACTACAAATTTTCTACTTTTCTTCTACTTTCATTTGTATAAACTGTCTGTCTTCCTGTCAATCTAACAGCTAAATGCTTCCGTCTGTCTATTCACTGTCTACTTTCCCGCCAATCCACTTGCTATCTACTTTCCCCTCGGCGTCTCTCCTTTACCTATTCAGAGGGGATAATAAAACCTGGCAGCTTTTTCCCTCCCGTCAGTGTAAACTATTTCCCCTCGTCCCTGTCCCCTTCCCCTCTTGGTAAAACTCTCTTTCCCCTTGTGACTCACTCTCTACTCTCCCTAGTGACACTCTTTTGACTCGCACTCCTCTGTTATTCTTTTCTAACTCTTATCCAAACTCATACTCTCTTTTTTTCTAATTCTTCCTTTACTTTTCTTTATCTTCCTGACTCACTCTTGCTTCCACCTTCTTCCTCTACTTTCAAACTTTCCTTATTCTCGTCGTCTCTCCCTCTTGACATTTTTCATCCCCAGACACACACTCTCTCCCCTCTACATCCTTCTACATATAATTCCAATATAATTTTATCTGTTCCCTCTCTGTCGTCATCTGTCTTGGATACATAAGCCAACCTTCTATGCATTTCCTCTTTTCTACTACTCTTCCATACTAATCTTTTCATCTCCACGCCTTTATATTCTCCTCTTTCTCTATCCTCCTCCCTAAGGCCTACTCCAGAATAGACGGAAGCAAAAGGTAAGTAGGTTGTGGCCACCGAGGAATATATTTTACACAGAGTGAAGGTGGAAAAAAAAACGGCTACAAAAGAGAATGGGAACGTGAGCCTACAAATTGACCCTTATCCCGTCTCCCATACACAGTTCTTGTTATGTTTTCTGGAACACATTTTCCAATACAAATCGTGGTGGAGTGGAGCCAGCCCGTTGGAGAGACACTTATATGAAAATAAATATATCCTGCTTCCATTCATACTGCTTCGTTTGTATGGTACCATTTCGGCTTAAGGGGAGACCTATTGTTGGTGAATAGTTGTGTCTGTGATTCCTCCAAACTATGCCAGGAAGCAGACGCCCTCAGTGGTACTAATAGGGGTTGTTTCCTGGCATAGGTTGGAGGAATCAAAGACCTTCCAATTCACACACACACAAAAAAAATCCCCTTAAGTCTTGGTGGGATGTTTGGAGTTAATAACCTTTCGTCCAACCTCTGTTTTGTGATTCAGGGTTCTGTCGACAGAAGTCTACCATACATCATCTTAACCTGATAACTACGTTTCCTCCTTTCACTTTCAATCCTGGATATAGAGAAATGATTAGTAAGAAAGGTACAGAGAATTAAGAGGTTGTAAAAATATATCCTTCACTTCTTTCATTTTCCATCTCTATTCCATAATTCATCTTATCCTGGTGACTACTTTCTCTCTTTTCACTTTCAAACTTGAATATCGAGAAATTATAAGTAGGAAAGGTACAGAGAGTTAAGAGGTTGTAAAAATATATCCTACACTTCTTTCCTTTTCCCTATCCTCGCTTGCCGTCTACCCATGCCCACCAACACTTTCAGGTCACCATAATCACAACCTCATTCTACAATCTCCTTTCACAATATACTATTCTTTCCATTTCCTTACCTTTTACGATATCCTATTTCTTTTCCATCTTCTCCCTTCATCTATAATTCCCTCTCCATTTCCAACACCCCCTTTCCGTGTCTCCTTTTCCTTTCATAACCATCCCTTTTTCCATCACAATTTCCACTCCCCTACGGACCTCCTCCAACCTTCCCTTTCCTCCATCCGTGCGAATAAAAAGGGATAGAGGGAGAATACGATAGTGATAGAAAAATGAAATGAAGGACGACGTGAGGGGAATGGAAAATCGAAAAAAAATGTAGAGAAGGAGAATGGAAACTAAATGGAACGAAGTGAGGGAGGCAGACTATCAAGAGGGGGAAAATATGAGGGAGATAAAAAATAAGGAGAAAAATGGGAAGGATAGCGAGAGGTGCTGTATATCTTCCCACTATTATAACTTGTACTAGTGTTCTCTCTCTCTCTCTCTCTCTCTCTCTCTCTCTCTCTCTCTCCTCCTCTCTCTCTCTCTCTCTCTCTCTCTCTCTCTCTCTCTCTCTCTCCTCCAGTGCACCACAATTAAACTTATCCCACAATACACGACTCTCCCTCCCTCCTCCCAAACTCGTTTCAACTCTCGCTACCTCCTCCTTCCCCATGTGCTTCTGTCCTTGCTTCCTTCCCCTTGTGTTCCTCCCCTCATCTCTCCCCTTGAACCCATCAATCTAGCCGCTCCTCAAGACACAGCTGTCAGGGATGACTTTCTTCCTCCTCCTTCTCCCCTGACTTCATTTCTCTCTCCCTCCACAGTTTTCCCCACCTCTCACTCCACTCCTCCCTTCAGCCATACTTTTTCCTTCCTCATTCCATTTCTTCCTTTCTACATTCCCCTTCCTTCATTCTCTCTTTTACACACCACCCTCTCTCTCCTTCCTTTCTTCACATCACTCCTTCATTAACAACTATATCATTATCTCCCTTACACCCTTTTCATTCAAGACCTCCTCTGCACCTCTCCCTTCTCTCCCCTCTTTCTGCGTCCTCCCATCCCCTGGCTTCCTCCCTCAACTTTCAGGTCGGTGCCAGGGTCCCCAATTGTGCCATACAAACACCAGCCAACTCCACAAACTTCCTTCCCTCAGATCGCTTCTCCCTCCCTCCCTCCTCGTCCCATCTCCCCATTTTCATCCTAAATTCCTTATTATTTCTATTATCATCATTTACTATTTTTATTTGTATTAACATTTATTATTTTCATAATTATAATTTATTTATTAACATATATCTTTCCAATTCATATTCTGCATCTCCCACTCTAACTTCCATTCCTTTTTTTTCCTACTACCATATCCTCTTCTCTCTTCCCTTCCTTTCCTAGTCTCTGATTTTCTGTTGCTCCTTCCTTCCATATTCTTCCTCCCCTCGTTCACCGTTCGCTTCCCTCGCGAACCTTTAAAAGTAATACAATTTTTCTGACGATTTCTTTCACCCGATGGAATCCAGTTGGCAAGATTTTTATCACAAAACTGTTAAATTTACCAAGACTGCCATTCCGTCCGAGCCACCCACATCAAGCCACCATTACCCAACATCACCCACCACTAACATCATCGTGTCAAAATTATTTATTACCTACATCATCAACACAATCAATCAACACTTTAATGCTTCTATTCAAAATTCAACACCACAACACAAATACCAACAACGTCTTATTACCATCAACACAATCAATCAATCAACACTAATACCTCTAACCAAGCTTCAACACACACCACAACACAAACACCAACATCATCGTATCACAATTTCTACCGTCAACATCAACACCATCAAACAACACACTAATACCTCTACCCAAGCTTCAACACACACCACAACAACAAACACCAACATCATCGTATCACAATTATTACTGTCAACATCAACACCATCAAACAACACACTAACTCTAATACCTCTAACCAAGCTTCATCACCACAGCACCAACATCTACTTCATCACCGTCATCATCATTATCTTCTCTAGTTACTGTATCTGAGGCTCATCTGCATACCTAGAATTTGCGCCTCTTCTCCCTCGCTCCACCAAATTTCAAGGAGCCACTTTGCAACAGGAAAAAAAAAAAAATCTAGCACTTGCATATTCATTTTCTCACCCACGACGCTTCTGCTTTCATCTGCTATTTCTTCTTCTTCTTAAATTTTTTCTTCTTCTTCTCTTCGCTTATTTTTTTTCCTTTCATCTTCTACCTTATTATTTTTTTATCCTACATATTATTTTCGATAACGTTCTTGCTCTTTTTTTTACGAAGTTTAATTCCTTTGCTTTAATATCATTCCCTCTCACTTATTGATTTGTAAAACACATCTCCTCGTTAACGCTTCTACTCCTATTTCTTTCAATATATACAGGACTTGCTATTTTTTTCATCTATAACATCAACTCTATTAATTTTTTGGTCTCTTATCTACTCTACTTAAGTTATTTTCATTGGGTCTCCCCCTCCTGTTATTTTTTCTCACTTCCTAGCTCTTCGTGACGTTAATTCTTCTACCCTTTTCCCTCCACCTCTTCTAGTCTACTCTTCTTGTTCCTACTCAAGCCCCGACCTCCCAGCCAGCTATGTTGATTATTTAGTCCCTAACAAAAGGCGTGTTGAAGGTGTGAAAGGAGCAGGAGGAGGAAGGAGGGAGGGGGGGGAGAGTGAGAGAGAGAGGTAATGTGGTGTCTACAGCACTCCTTTCTGCCTCGCCTCGCCTCACATTTCATATTCACAAGCTCCAAATTATCACCATCACATTTCTCTCCCCCCATGCCCAGTGTTATATTTCTTCTGATCTCTTGTTTCAATCTTCTAAAACAAATCTTATCTCCACCTGTTTTTTCCCCTCTCATCTCTATCTTTACCATTTTGTTTTGACCTTTTACTTCGCATCATTTATTTACTCTCCACATTGGTTCTCCACGACATATTCTCTCACAATAATCTATTTTTATTATTATTATGATTTCTTCATCTTACTTTCACCACATCATAGTTTGTTTTTTTATCTTGTCTTCCACTTGGCTTTATTTATGATGTATTTTATATACGTTTTGTTTTATTTATTTTCCCACAATCTACATCTTTCGGAATTAACTCTTTACGTGGCTAGAGTTTATATACTTTACTACGATGTATTCCTCCCTTTCCTCCTGGTCCTCTCATTAAGTATTAATCCTCATCTCTACCTTTCATCGCTCCTCGACCTTTAGGCTAAGATCAGAGTCTATAATATCTATCTTCCCTCAACAATCATCCTTATCTTTCATTCCTTCTTTCCATCGTAAAACTTTCCTCCATTATCCACGAATCTCTTACCTCGCAATACTAGTAAACATTCAACACTTCCTTCTCTGTACTTCCAATCCTCTTACGACTTTCCTTTCTTATTCTTCCTGTTCCCTCCTTTGTGTCCTTTCTCTCTACAACTTTCTTCCTCTTCCTCTTCCTCCTCCTCCTCCTCCTCTCCTCACCTTCCACTACCAGGCGTGAACTGTCATTAATTCCTGTCAGGAGTTTAAGACCCAAGGTGAAGGAAGGGAAAGACGGGAGGCGAGCAAAAGGGAAAAGCTGAAGGAAATGAGAAAGGAGGTAAAAACAAAGCAAAGGAAGGATAAAAAGGAAGGGTGGATAGAGAGAGAGATGGGAGATGGAGGAAAGGAGAATGGTAAGAGGAGCAATCGATAGAAACAAGGATGGAACGTAGAAGGGAAGGAAGAAAAACGGAATGGGATCGTGGATGAGAGGAGAGGAGGGGAGGAAGTGGAAGCTCAGGATGGGAGGCAAGGAGGAAGGGAACTTTGAGAGGAGGAAGAGAAGGAAGATAGCACATGGGGTGAGAATTTGACTTTACACTCACATAGTCTAAACCCGACTGGTGTATTCAATGTAAAAATATATAAACGTGATACAAGAGTCACGTACTCATTACACAATAAATGTCAAAATGTATCTCTCTACCTGTCTACTCTTCCATTCCACCATTCCTCATTATTTTTCCAACCCTATCTTACATTTTTTTTCCTTGTCTACTCTTTTCCACTTCTTTTCTGTTATCCTCTCTCTCTCTCTCTCTCTCTCTCTCTCTCTCTCTCTCTCTCTCTCTCTCTCTCTCTCTCTCTCTCGTTTGCTGTGTCAACATTTGCCTTTTCCCCTGAGATGAGGCTCACGGCTTGGAATTTTTTTTTTTCTACTACTTTCACCCGGCCATTAATACACGTCTGGGCAGTGGGAGTGTTAGATGAGGGGGAAAGAATGGGAGTTCCGTATGAGGGAGAAAAAATAGAGAGAGGGAGAAAAAATAGAGAGAGAGAGAAACGAGGATAGGTGAGGAATGGGAGGTATGAATGTGAGTTTGGGGTGATGAGGGGTGACAAACGAATGAGAAGGAAGGTTTAGATGAAGAGAAATGAATGGGAGTTTGGGAAGAAAAAAAAAGAAAAAGAAAAAAGAGAGATATGAGTACTGGTAATGAGGGGAGTGACAAAAGGGAAAGAAAGGTTGGAATGAGGGGAAAAATGTGGGACAAGAAAGGGGGTTGGGGGAATGGAAAAATATGGAATGGTAGGTATATATATAAAATTTCTTCACCCTCTTTTGATTTTCCCTTTCTCATTCCACTGCCAGATTTCCCCTTCTTTCCTCCTCACATTCTTTTAAATAATATACAGTAGCTATTCATTCTTACATCAGTCCATTACTACAACTCTTCATTACCTCCACGTCTTCACCCTCTTCCTCCCACCACAACTCCATCCACTCCATGTTTTCTCTTCCTTCCTGCCCTCCTTTGCTATCATCTGCGTCTTCCCATTAGCTACTCCATCCTCGTCTCTTTACATATTCCCACGTTTATCAGTTATTATTATTCCATTGTTCCGTTTCCATCTTGCCCACAGCCTAAGAGAAGTGTTAATTTATTGTCTGCAGCAAATTTTTTCCTAATAGCTTCACAAATTTCACACACTATAATATCTGTCTTTGTATAATATTCTCCTCTATAGCTACCCAGAGTCAGCCTTGCGAGCGTGCCCGTGAGGTCTCGGTTTTCGATCAAACTTCTTTCTGTGGTCCCAATTCAGGTCTTTTATTCTCTTCCTCATTGCTTACCCTGTCAATACAATGAGTGAGCTGGGCAGTGTGTGTGTGTGTGTGTGTGTGTGTGTGTGTGTGTGTGTGTGTGTGTGTGTGTGTGTGTGTGTGTGTGTGTGTGTGTGTGTGTGTGTGTGTGTGTGTGTGTGTGTGTATTTGAGAGAGTGACGTGGATCATATTGTGTGGGATATTCTTTCTTCCTTACCCTTAAACCCTTTCGTATGATATGACCTCTTCCCCCTTCCACCTCCCCATCCTCCTTGCCCCTCCGGTACCACCTCCCTCCTTCCCCTTCCTCCTCGCCTCTCCCCTTCCTCCTTGCCTCTCCCGTTCCTCCTTCCCCCTCCCTTCTATTCCATTTGTCTTCCCCTCGCTCCCCTAACCCCCCTCCCCACCCATAATGCGTAATGGGGCGGGGGACGAGGGTTGAAATATGGTCCTCAAAGGGCACTATTGGCCGGGGTGTCGCTCTTGCCATCCGTCTTGGGGCTGGGGCAAGGGAGGTGTAAACGGGGGCAAAGGGGGGGGGGGGTGCAGGGAGAGGTTAATGGGGGGCGGGCCAGTGTAAGGAAAAGTGTGTGTGTGTGTGTAATGTGAACCGAAAGAAGAGAAGTTGGGTTCGATATAAACGTGGTAAACAGGAGGGGTACATGGTATGGTAGGTCAGGTTTGAGTACATAAGATAACATACAATTAAGTAAACTGCACCACTTTTACTTGCTTACATAAACTCGTACCAACTCGACCCACACACACACACACTCCAGATCAGAAGGAACACTATATAGGGAACCTGACCCAGGACTATTACCCAAGTCGCCGAAAAAAATATAAAAACTACCATAACGACACACACTAATTCAGCCCCTCGACCTTTTCTCCCTCTGTGTCCTGTCTCCCCCCCCCCCCCTCTCTCTCTGTGTTAGTTTGTATGTCTCCCTCTTTCTTTCTTTCTCTATCTCTCTCTCGTACCCTCTTGTTTACCCGGCCAACAAGACTCAGTTTCCTTGGCGGGGAGACCTGGTTTCCTTCTCCAACAAAGTACAGGTACCGTTATTTGGCTTTTCCTTTTGACTCCTCTGTTCTCCCACTTTTTCTGTCTCCTCGCTTCCTTTTAGTTCCCTTTTACTTTACATTTGCTTCCTATCCTTTTGTCCCTTCTCACTTTATCTCTCGCATTCCTCTACTGTTGCTTCCTTACCTTTAACATTTCTCTTGCATACACACTGTCTTCACCTTCCATTCTTTAAATCTTCACTTTCACCTCTTCCTCATTCCCGTCTTCGTTCCCCATACGACCCCACCACCTCCACATGCATACTCACTTCCCCATTCTACTGTGAGTGGGAGAGTGTGTGTGGTGTAGGGTGGGGTCTGGGGTTGACATCTTGGCCCCATATATCTAAACTTTCATTTGCATTCACCACCACAACCATCCGACAACACGCCCTTCCTTACAGTGCAACCGACATTACGACGACCACCAACACTAACACCACCAACAATACCTACACCAACACCACCACCACGAACATTACGATGACTACCACCACGAACAACACCACCACCAACACGACGACTAACAACACCAACACCACAATGACGACGACCACCACCAATACGATCACCACCAACACGACAACCACCACCACTTAGCGTTCACTTCTTGACACCATTACTACCACAAGCATCCCCAGCACCTGACACTTCACCCTTACACTCCACCTTTGTTTACAGCACTCGGACATCAGGAATGTAAAAATTTATGTCCGCTCACAAACGAACATGCGCCAACAAACATGCCACATACATACATAAACATCTTTAATGAGTCACAATTAGCCCAATGTGTGTTCAAGTTCCGCTACCAGCTTTACAGAAACACACGGAATATACACAAGGGCAACAAGCAATGAAGTCCATCCACATGAGATGAACACACACACACACACACACACACACACACACACACACACACACACACACACACAAAGGAAAAACCCACCACACACCCGGTCGAGTCATAAGAACATTATTACGCAACTGCGCCCCACCCCACACAAACCACCTTCCATCACACGACATCCACCGGCCTGCCTTCACCTCCAAGCCTGACTCACCCATTACCTCCACAACTACCCATTAGCCTCCATTTCCTCACGCCTTGTTTACTCTCCTTATTGCCTGCCTGCCTGCCTGCTACCCTGCTCGCACCATGTTTGCCTTTCCTACTTGCTTGCTTGACTGCCTGCTCTGCCTGCTGCTCCTCAAGTCACCTAGCAGAACCAACCTAACTTTCCTGCCAACGTTGTGCTGACCCTGCCACCCTTCCATCCCCCCCCCCCAACTGGCTCTCTCTCCTCCCTTCATCTTAGTCCTCGACCCACCCACCACACCTTACTTTTCTCCCTTCTCTTCAAGCAATGCAAATGTCACACGGCCACTCCTTCATCCCTCAAATTCTCTCACACGAGTTCCTCAGTTCTTCACCTTTACTCACTCATTCACACATTCCTTTTCCATTTCGTTTATCGAAACCGTCCGTCATCCATCCCCTTTTCTTCACAATACCCTTTCTCTCCATATGCCACGTTCCACTGAACTCTCCCTTCCCCTTTCTCTCACCTACACCTCCCTCTGTGAGTCCACACATTCCCTCCACACTTTCTCCCTCTTGCCAACCCTTATCTCTCCGGTGTCCAGGGGAGCACCACCCAATTAGGTTACCACGCAAACGGAGGACAAAGCATTGAGAGAGGAAGAGGCAGGGAACTTCGGCAAGTCTGAGGGCACGTAAAGAGAGATGGAGGTGCATGCAAAGAGGAAGTGCCGAAATAGTGAAGGAATAAAGTGATGCAAAAGGATGGAAGAAAAAAAGAGGGGATATGATGGGAATGTATGCAAAATATGGGATGAAGGAAGGAGGTAGATGCGCCGGTTAGCGAAGGTCGGAGTGAGGGACAGAGAACCGTATAACCTGGCACACAAACCAATGCATTTAAACCCACATCATCATCATCCAAACTTAAACTTATTTGAGATTACAACAGGACTTTGGGGCCCAACACGAGCAGAAACTGTTTAATCTCCAAAGCAGATACAAGTTTCAACTGCATACAGAATTCCGTCAGTGTGAATTGAGCAAGGCCTCAGACAAGTAAGTAAATGTAGGTCAACAAAGACATGAATAGGAGTAAGTGGAAATGAGCGACGAGAGGCAGCCTATGTAGTATGAGAAGCAAGAACAAGGCCTAATAAATATGGAAAGTGGAGATGAATGGAGATGGATGATAATGAAGGTGAGGCTGCAAGGATATCAAACAAATAGACTGATTTAATCGGCCCCCTCCCCTCCCCTCCCATCCTTATCTCTCTTTCCCATCTAGCGATATTCCTCTCCTCCCTCTGTTTTTTGCCTCTCTTCTACACCCCATTTACTCTGTCCCAATCCTCTTCCTCTCTTTCCCTCGCCAACATTCACCGGACACCTTCCTTTCTTCCTTCCATCCTTGTTCTCTTTCCTCTTTCCATTACAATTTTTTTTCATTCCCTCGTTATTTCACCACCCTACGACTACCAACCTTATCATTCAATCTGTCCTCATTTTTCTAACATTTTCCCTCTTCCCTACACTTTGCTATCCGTCCCACTCCCTTTTTAATTTCATTATTCACCTTTAAATACGTATATCTCAACCAATGGTAACTTTCCCTTCCTCATACCTCACTCACTTACAATCCCTCTTATCGTTTTCCCCTTTCCACCTAATTCTTCGCTATTATCGCTCTTCCTTTCCACCTCATTCTTCTCTTATCCTTCTTCCCATTCCACCCTTCTCTTTCCCCTCTATTATCGTTCTCCCCTTTCCATGCCATTCTTTCCTCTTTTCCCCTCCCTTCTCTCCCCCCCCCCCACTTCCCCCCAATAAAACAGCCTGGCCTCTGATAACTAAACCGGCACTCAGACTGGCCAGGGAGGAAGGGAGGGAGGGGACGAGGGGATGGGGACCGAGTAAGGTGGAGGGGTAGGTAGGTTGGTAGGTAGCTGGATAAAAATCAATATCGGTTTGGCCGGCCAGAGAGGCGGTGTGTCTCGGTGGTGGAGGTGGTGGTGGTGGTGGTGTTATTGAAGCTGTGGTGGTGTTGGTAATGTTTTGATACTCAAGGTGTGTTGGTTGTGGTTGTGGTTGTGGATGTTGGTATATATTGCGGTACTGGTGTTGTATTGGTGTTATTGATGTGACTGAGGTTCGTGTTGGTACTTGGTATTGGTTTGGTATCGACAATGGTATGCTGGTGGTATGTAGTGCTGGTGTGTTGACAGTAATGATGGTACTCGTTGTGTTGATGTTGACAATAATGATGGTAGTGTTGGTATTCCTAACATCGTTATTATAGCTGTGTAGTTCTTATTAGTAAAGATGGAACGTCACTGTTATTAATGGTGTAGGTGCCATAACAATAGTATCGACTCGAGTGAAAGCAAAAGGGATGTTGACATAAGGAACATGATGTGGGATATATACTTTGTCTATGGACCGAATAATAGAAGCTTGGTTTGAAAATGCTGGGGTCTGTGGTATCAATGGTGGTAGGTAGCCTTATGGGTGAAGTTGGTGGTGGTAGAATTGGAAAACTGATATTATTGGTAGCCTTATTGGTGAACTTCGTGGTGGTGGTGGTGGTGGTGGCAGAATGGGTAAACTCTGTGGTACCAGCAACACCAGAGGTCGTTATCTTAGTGGCTGAAACTGTGGTAGGACTTGGTTATAGGCACATAGCACTTGCAGTAGTAATTCATCTGAAGAAGGATGCCAAAGTAGTAAATATTCATACTGGTAACTAACGGTTGAGTTATGTGGATAGTGGCATAGACTTATATTCGGGTAGATATGAATGTTTAGGAATGGGCTGGGGAGGCTGAGCTGTTGTCCAGAGAGCAATATACAGTATACTTACTCTGTATAAACACCACCAAAACATTACACGTTATCATAATATAACAAAGAATTGGGCGTTTGTGAACCGTCTAACAGTGTATGAATACGTAAAAGTGTAAATGGACTGAGATGATCACTCTAAGATTCATATTATGGTGTATATGTGACAGCGTTTGTGTACGAGTGGTATACGTAATTATGTTTGGCATGATAGGTGAAGTGTTTACATGTATGTATACGTGTGTGTAGACGCAAAGTTTGAAAAGTCTATTGTCCTGCTGCGTGCTAATGATGACTGATAATGATGTTGATGCAGTGTGTGTGTGTGTGTGTGTGTGTGTGTGTGTGTGTGTGTGTGTGTGTGTGTGTGTGTGTGTGTGTGTGTGTGTGTGTGCAACTCACCACAGCTTGGGCAGAACAACAAATTCCACCAGTTACAATTCCACAAAATGCTATCGCCCTGCCTGCCTGCCCTCACAATTCCCGCTCACCAAATGTTCTCTGTACAGTCGCAACAAAAGTTCCCTTATACTCTGTTGGCATCTAATGATTCAGAAAAAAAAAAAAAAAAAAAAAAAAATTTGTATCCTCATATTTATTCACAGGCATGTATACGGTAATACTGAACACATACTGGATCCTCTAGCAAAAAAAAAAAATATATATATATATATACCGGTATATAATTAATGTCATTCGCAGTACGGCAGCGGATGTAACTAAGTACGCTACAGCCTACAGTTTCGAAGGCTTTTTTTAATCCATAAGTCCTACACAACATCAATGCAGAACAGTGACTGAGAATTATAAGGAGAAATTTGTTTATCTCGACGAGTATAATTATATATCTTGGTCTGGACATTAGGGTACAGTCACGAGCACTAATAAGTATACAGCTTTGGTTGAAGCTTTGAACAGTCCACCAATTCACCAACGAAGTAGTTCCAATGGAGATCTTATTGTGTATCTATTTACTGTCTCTTAAGTATTCGAAGCACACCTGTATACTTATTAGTGCTCGTGAGTGTACATACAGTGTTGGCAGTGGATTACAACCTTCAATAATGGAACCACCACCAAACACTATTTCCCAAACGCATTTTTTCGTCCCTGGCTCCCACATACCTTCCAATATTTTATTAACGTTCCGGAAGAGCTGCTAGGCCAATTCATTTTTGAGGTTCGCAAAAAATGTTACTATTATATATTTTCCACAAATCTGTTTTAATTTCTTCTTTACCAATATCAACTACATCCTGTTATTGTTTTCGTTATTATTTATTTATTTGGAACTCTTACAATTCGTTAGTTCATTTTTTTTCACTTCTTACAATTCTTTAGTTCATTTTTTCACTTCTTTCAATCTAGTTTCGTTTCAACTGACTCCAACCTTGACATTTCTCTTATTTTTTATGTTTTTCCTGTTTCCTCTCTCCTTCACCCTTCCTTCCTTCCTTCCTGTTCCCTCCTCTCACACTACATCATCTTCAAACTTGTTCATTCTACTTCTCTCTCTCTCTCTCGACTTCGATCCCAGTTGCCAGTATTGCCAGTCCAAAGTCTTCCCCTTCAGTCAACATCGTATCTCCTGCCTTCCTCGTTCATCTTTCTTCCCTCCTCCTTCTCTTCCCTTCTCCACGACACCTTTCTCTTCCCTCCCCTACAACCACCATCCTCCTTTCTCTCCTCTACCACACACTACCTCCTTTCTCCTTTCCTTCAAACCATCCTCTTCCTCCTTTCCCTCCCCTCCAACCACCCTCTCTCTTCCCCTCCAACCAATCTCTTCCTCCTTTCCCTCCCCTCCAACCACTCTCTCTCTTCCCCTCCAACCAATCTCTTCCTCCTCTCCTTTCCCTCCAACCACTCTCTCTCTTCCCCTCCAACCAATCTCTTCCTCCTTTCCCTCCACTATCACATCCTCTCTCCTCCCTTCCCTCCACTACCACACACCCCCACCCTACCCTCCCCCCCCCCCCGCTATACCCCGAACGACAGGGCAGATCCCCCGAATTTACGAGATGGGTAGCATAGGAGTCGCTGGAGGGGCCTGGCTTGGGGATGATAGTGGTCGTGTTCGTCGTATTCCTCGTCAAACCCGATGGACCTGGGCACCTGATCCCAGTAACTGAACCCGATTATTATTGTGTTTGGGGTGTTACCAATCCATTCCCAAAGGACAAAAAATATATATATAATGTTCGTTGCTGCCATGTTTTCTCACCTAGTCGAACCCGAAGCATTGTTGTGTTTTTAGGTTGGTCGTAAATACAGTAAACTTCTGATAAACGTAATTCTGATTTTCGGAGACGTGACAAGATAGGCAGACACAGATATTATATAAACTTAAAAAGACAAACAGATTATTTCTATATAACTATACAGACAAACAGATTATATCTATATAACGATATAGACTCACACGTACAGTATACCAAAAGAAAATCGGTAAAAAAAATATCCACCAAAACAAAACCAAAAAAATATTCACTGAGGGAGAGAATCCGAGACAAGAGAGTCAAGGGAATCATTGGACCCATCCCCCACATTACGGTCTCAGCATCACCGGCCACCACAATAACTATAAGAAGGTGGGTGCTTCCCTGCTTACGACAACAACAGCAGGACGCGTAGCAGCAGCAGCAACAGCAAGACAAAGGCGCCAGATAAGGGGACCAGCTGCTGCACCGACCAGATAACATGGGGATGCTGCTGATGGGAGGGGGAGGAAGAGGGAGGGAGGAGGGGTAATGGATGGGGAAGGTGGGGGAGAATGGTGGAGAGGGGAGGGTATGCAACTGAAGGCAAGGAGTGAAGGGAACGTATAGGGAGAGGAGAGGAAGGAGAGAAGGAAATGAAGGGAGAGGAGAGGAAGGAAGAGGAGGGAACGTAGGGAGGGGAGAGGAAGGAGAGAAGGGAATGAAGGAAGTGGAAAGGAAGGAGAGAAGGGAATGAAGGGACAGGAGAGGAAGGAGAGAAGGGAATGAAGGGACAGGAGAGGAAGGAGAGATGAGAATGAAGGAAGAGGAGAGGATGGAGAGAAGGTAACGAAAGGAGAGGAGAGGAAGGAGAAAAGGGAATGAAGGAAGAGGAGAGGAAGGAGAGAAGGTAACGAAGGGAGGGGAGAGGAGAGGAAGGAGGGTACGGCATGCGGTTGGAGGGGAGGGATGAAAGATGGGACAGGAAGTAGTAAAGGAAAAGGAAGAAAGACATGGGAAGGGGGAGGTAGGTGAGGAGAGAAGGGCATGAGTAAGGGAGGGGAAGGAAGGTAAAGTATATGGCTGTTAGGGATGGGCAAGAGGAAGGTAAGGAAATGAGGGGGAAGAGAAATGTACAGAAATGAGGGGGAAGAGAAAGGTACAGAAATGAGGGAGATGAGGTAGAGGATGATTAAGAGAAACTGAGTAGGGAGGGGGATTAGAAGGGAAGACATGGGGAAGATGAGGAAGGAAAGTGGAAATAACGATAGTAGATGAATGGATAAGAGGAGGAAGTCGAATATAATGAAGGGATAAAAAAAGAAGACACTGAAGTAAAATTGAGCTTTTCGACCGTCCCTTCCCTTCCTCAACTACTTTGGCATCCTTTTCCTAATTAGTAGAGCCTTAGCGTAAGCGTTATAAAGAACCAACTGACTTGCTGCTTCTGCTTCGTATCCTTTGAAGTTACAGGCACAGTATTGCTTTATTTCCCCTCCTCTATCCCTGCATTAAATCATGTTTTCCTCTCCAATTAATTTGTTAGAGCAAGAACATTTGATTATCATAAAATCAAGCCACGAAGGACTGGGAGGGTCTGAAATAGCTCATGAAAGGAGTTAACAAGCATGGTAAGGGTTCTTAATTCCCACCATTCTTTCCTACCCCTCGTCATCCTCCTACTCCAATCTCCTTTTCTCTCGTATTCCATCGTTCCCTTTCTCCTTCCCTCCATTCCGTCCTACCTCGAAGCTGCTCCTTTTCTCCTCCCAACTCCACCTCTCCCTCTCACCCTCACTCTTTAACCACGCCATCTGAGCTTATCTCGGCCAAGTTGAGTTTTTTTCCCCCTTCGAGTCCACTGGCTTTACCCAAGTCTTACCCTCGCTCCAAGTGTGTGCTTGTGTACCTAATTATATAGTTATTTAACACAGGAACCTATATGAACAGAGGGAGGGCGTGAAGAGAAAGGTATCCATTATCTCTCTCTCTCACTCCTTTATTCGATGCGTTCCTGATCTTTTCATTTCCAACACACAATCCTTTCTCCCTAACCTTTCTTTTCTAATCCATATACCCCCTCCCTTTCAAGATAAAACTTAACATATGGTGCGTTCTCTCTCTCTCTCTCTCTCTCTCTCTCTCTCTCTCTCTCTCTCTCTCTCTCTCTCTCTCTCTCTCTCTCTAGTAACGAGCAGGCGGCCACAGGTAATGAGCAGGAAGTGAGGGGAGGGGGAAGGAGGAGGGAAAATGAGACAACAGAAAGGGGTGCCAAGACGAAGGGAAAAATGGAGGAAAGAAAATGGATAAACCGAGACAACACAGGAAAAATTACAGTAAATGTACAATGCAAAAAATAAAATGAAAATAAGGAAATGGGAAAAATTAGAAGAAAAGCTAAATGATGACAAGGACGTATAGAACAAATAAGAAAGGAGGAAGTATGAAGAGAATTGAAGGACACAGCAAGAGAAGTTGGAGGGAGGGAGGGAGGGAGGGAGGGAAGGATGGGGGACTAAGAGGGATTTTCCGGCCCTTAACAAGACACGAGACAAGACACAACGCAAGCCTGACCCCTCCACACACACACACACACACGTCATCCCTACATCCCCTCCTCTAAATCAGTCACTCACCCAACCCCTCTCTCTCTCTCTCTCTCCTTCACACCTATTCATTCACTCCCCCCTCACTCACCCACACGACCATACAGCTAGCTCTCTCTCTTCACCCTCTCCTTCACACCTATTCATTCACTCCCCCCTCACTCACCCACACGACCATACAGCTATAGCTCTCTCTCTCTTCACCCTCTCCTTCACACCTATTCATTCACTCCCCCCTCACTCACCCACACGACCATACAGCTAGCTCTCTCTCTTCACTCTCTCCTTCACTCCCCCCCCCTCCCTCACCCCCACGACCATACAGCCCCCTACAACACCCAAACCACCAGACCCACCAACCTTTACCCTCACGTCAATACAACCAGGACATCCATCCACTCGCTTACCTACAACGAAAAGGAAAACATAATTAATAATCACATCATTACGGTGATGAATTGCTCTGCCACAGTACTAATTAGAAGGTGGTGTTAAGTGAAGAAATAATAATAATAATAATAATAATAACAATAAATAAATACTGACAAGGTGATAAATAATATAATTGGTCATGAAAAAAAATAACAGCAATTGCAATAATGTAAACAAAGGTAACAAGAAAACACACGATAATAAAAATAATAACAATAACAATAATAATATGAATAATAAAATAATAATAATAATAATACTAAAAGCCCGGTACAGCCCCAGGATAATTACCAGCTGGGAGTCAAAGGGAAATATTAAGGTAACAGGATTATCACTGCTTTAATGTACTTATCTATGTGAGTGTGTTATGGATAGACAGAGATATAGAGAGACAGAGTTACAGGTACGGTAGATATTATATGAATAAGCCAATTAAACAAACTACGAGGGAAGGAAAGAAGGGAAAGAAAGAGGAAAAAGAGAGGAGGGAGAGAGATGGAGTGTGGAGAAAGAAGGGCGAAAGAGAGAAAGGTGAAAAAGGAGGGAGAGAGAAAGTGGAGAGGGGGAGGGAGAAAGAGTAGGTTTACGATGGAATAAGAAGTGATATAGATTATGGAGAAGAAATGAGAGAACTGGAAGACTGACTGACTGTGACGAATGAACTAAGGAAAGTGAAGATTCCGGCGTGAGTGAAGGAATGAATTAAGGAGAGTGAGTGGAGGGTGAGTGATGAGTCAACGTGGCAGAGAATGGACGGGTCGGGGGACTGAAATTAATGAGTAAAGGAGAAGGAAGGGGATGAACCAGAGACAAGGGATTCAGACTGACTCTCTCTCTTCCTTCCACACGATTTTACTCCTTCCTCGATCCGCCAGAAGGACATGTGTTTCAGGAAGGCTTTCATTGTTTTGTCCCTCCCCAGTGTAGGGATGGTTCTGCTGAGGAATTCTAAGCAGGACATTATAATCTTCCGTACATACATATAATTCATCAAAACAACTGTGGTGTGTCTGTTTATCTTTACGTCTCTTTAAGTCTTTATAATACACCGCTTACCTCAACCACCATTATACCCCCCCCCCCACCCCTCCACTATACCGGTAATCTCAACCCCCCACCGTACCCCTCCCCCATTACACCACAATCCCAGCCATCACCGCTGTAACTCGCCAGACTGTAACGCCATTACGCTACTCAGTTCCCACGCATAACAAAGGAATCCCATTACCCACAGAGGCAAAACAATACACCGTGCAATTACATTAACGTCACGGCAACGCGCATTACATCACCAATGGAACAAAACAACTGTAATGATAGTGAATGGTAAGAAAACACACACCTCTTCAATATCATAACATCTCCTCACAGTACGATGTCGAAACTCCCAAAGATCGTTTATAAAAGAGGGTGGTAGATAAAATATTCTCGTGGTGTATACGATGGCGTGGCACTGGCTGGTACGATGGCTCTGTAGTATGTATATGAAGTCATTGTACCTGTACCACACTATCGTACACAATACCGATATTCTTGCCTACGACCCAAGTGGTTATGTAACTCCAATTTCATAATACAATCGCTACAGGTCACTACAATTTGAACTCCAACCTCATAAATAATTCCAAAGGTCACATAGGACCTACAGTATTAGGTCATAAGTTCAACCCCAATTTATTCATAACATCGAGTAAATAATTTTCCTCTCAATTCAATGGCTGCCAATAATTATAACTAAACAACTGAACTTTTCTCCCAACGTAATAATCTCACTTCTACCAATAAAACATTCGTATTACCGACAATTCCCTTGATAAGAATTGTAACAAAAAAAAACACTCCTTTTCATTTCCCAGGAGCCATGGCAATTAGAAAAGTGTGTTGGCCATGAACGCCTGCCAGCCTAGCCTTCCCCAAACAGCGATCCTTTCATCCATTAACCCACTAATTTGTCGCCCGCATTACTCGCCGCCTGCCATTTGTGCTGATCCTCCTCCACCCTGGCACCCCCGGGCCTTCGTGAGCGGTGCCCGTAAATCGTCATCTTACAGGAGCTTTGCCTTGAACGCCGGCGACTATCTCCCCTCCCAGCCCCACCCACGCCCCCGAGCTATATCACACAGGGCAAGGATAGAGGGGAGGGGGGCAGCTTTACCACATAGCTTCACTAAACACACAACAACAACTAAATTTCCACCTTATTGTGTATCTTTATTCAAATATATATACCAATGAATTTGTTAATAAATATACAATGATTCCTCACTGCAGTTCAAATTAAGTTCACAAAATGGGACATATAATAGGGAGACAAAGTATCACAATACTCTTGAGCACAACAATTATTCACATGAGAACAAACACGAGGACCACAACAGGACTTAATAGTTTACCTTTCTCTGAACCCACGTCAAAACAAACTCTCACTCCACCTTAAGATATTCACCTCAGCTCCACCCTCACCAGGACCAGACCACACCCTTCCAAACAATAAAGATAAACACAATGCCCTGACTACTCCTTACTATCCTATCCTTTTGCCCTGACCACTACCATACCATCTGTTCCGTCGACATAAACCACTCAACACTCAAACCTCATCCACTCCACCCCAATAACGCATCTTACCATTCCACTCCAACCACCACAACAAACAGACAAGTCAGAGAAACCCAGAACTTTACTTTAATGAGAATTTTACTCCCCAAACCTGTACCACTTCACTATACTCATCAACCCCACCACCACGACCACCTCCAAAACAAAGACCACTCTACTGCACACCGCACTTCACTCGCCAAAAAACCGATAGCGTGTTGAGCCACTTGCTGTGCTGGGATCGACCCCCGGACCTCTCAAGGAAGGGGAGCCACGCCCCCTTCCTTCTTACCTTCCCTCCCTCCCTCCCTCCCCTCCTTGCCCCTGGGCCGCGTCAGGTACCCTCCATCGCCTCACACCCACTTTTCTTCTCGCCTCAGGGGTTTGCTAAAGATGAGGGGGAAGAGAAATAATGGAGGCGAGATAGAAAAGGAATTGAGCGAAGCCACGAAAGAGAAAGTGGTGCACGAGAACTGTGGACTAACTGAAGAAACTATGTCTTGGGGAAGGAAACTGGAGCATATGGGAGGAAAGTCTGGCAAGAGGATGAACACTGAAGCAAGAGGAAAGTGTGGTCGGAACAGGAGAAGTGGAGTATGGCAGGATGGAGAAGGATAATGCAGAAGAGGAATAACTGGAGAAGTGGGAGGAAGGGAACTTTATTTTTTCACCTTTGCTCTCGACCCTACACCCTGTAATCCAGACCTAACCCCCCCACCAGCACCACCACCCACATCACCACCAACGCCCACCATTCACACCCACAACCAGGCTACCGCGACTCCACTCCACCCTCCCCAGCGGCTACTCCACCCACTCCATCCACCAGGCCAGCAATCTTCTTCCATTTTACTATCACTTACACTCCCACAGCCTCCCTCGTGTGTTGAATGTTGCTCCCAGACCTCAACTCTTCCTAGCATCCATATTTGTTTCTCGCCTCCCATTTATCACCATCAGTCCGTCCACACATTTCTCGTTGCTATGGCATTTCCTATTATTTATCGCCATCAGTCATAATCAAGGCTCGATCATTTAGGTATATACATCTCCTGAATATCGCGTCCACAGCCAACATCTCACTAATACTCACAGTCGGGTTTATCATGCATACTTGCCTCGCATATTCGAAGTATTACATTTTTATTCTATATTTCTTTTATTTCAGATTATCATATTCTACACATTTACCAAAAACTCTTAAAGGTTTTTTCTTCTATTTATATACGTTCACCTCTGCAAGCATTTCCTAACGTTAGTTCACGACATCCTTTTTACAAACTTTCTACATGCAATAGTATTTTTTCTTTTCTTAGCACAGACGTCCATTTTATATTTCTTCGTCTTCATATATTTCAGATTTCTAGGATCAAAGACTTCTCCCTCAGCACACGTCTGAACTTATCCCACCTTTAACATACCATTTCATACATCCATGTATTTTATCTCTTTTTTTCCACTTTCCTTCCCTCCGCAATCACACCCACCACCCTCCTGACTCTCCACAATCATCCACTGACCTCTCTCTACCAGTCAGTCAACCAGGTCATTTTCATCACAGTCAGGAGGAATCAGGTGTCTCCAATCCTGCTACACCAAGCACACTCTAACCCCCCCCCCCCTACACTGTTCATTCCTGCTCTCTTCTCCAAACACAGCCGGAAGGAAAACAAGTGATTAAATAAAAATAGAAACAAGGAAGAGAGGCAGAGAGGAGGAAGAGGGACAAAGAGGAATAAGGTGGAGGAGACTACTGGTGAAGAAAAAGAGAAGGGTGGATATTACTGGAGCCTCCAAACGGTGAGACAAAACAGGAGGCCAGTGTTGTTATGATCATAGGGTCCCGAGGTGGTCATCTGGTGTTTTTGTCTGTGGGTAAAATTGAAGAGGTGGCCTGACAGACTGGACCAGAAGCCGATGATCTGTGTGTAATGTATAGCCTGGATTACCTTGGAAGAGAGTAAGAGGGAAGGAGGGAGGACTGAGGGGAGGGAAGGAGGGAGGACTGAGGGGAGGGAGGGAGAGAGGACTGAGGGGAGGGAGGGAGAGAGGACTGAGGGGATGGAGGGAGGGAGGACTGAGGAGAGGAAGGGAGAGAGGACTGCGATAAGGGAGGTGCAGGAGAAGCAAGAACGGTAGTTGGCGAGGGAGAGAGGAAGGGAGGGGCAATTGAGAATGGTAGTCACAAGTCGAGGGAAGGAGGTGGGGAAGAGATGAGGAAGGGAGATAGAGCAAGTTGGGGCAAGCAGACAGGGAATTGAGAAGTTTAACCAGTGACTAATGTAGTGCAGAAACAGGGTAACGAGATGAAAGATGAGAAACTTGTTTTGAAAAGACAGGAATGGGAGGATCAGGAGGTGAAGCCAAGGACAGCAGGGAATTCAGATGGATGGATAAGAATAG
>JAWQEG010002295.1:0-15276 GCA_033782935.1 Petrolisthes cinctipes
ATGATATTAGAGACACAATAAAAATACAGACAGACAGACAAACTGACAGACACAAACTGAAAAACAGCCAGCCAGCCAGCCAGACAGACAAAAAAATAATGCGTTTACTTGGAGCCCTTGGACACGAGCCTCTGACACTTTCTGTAATGGGTGGTGGAATATCATGATGGTGGGGGATAAACCTTCTGTGTGTGTGTGTGTGTGTGTGTGTGTGTGTGTGTGTGTGTGTGTGTCATATACTGCAGATAGATTTATAGATAGATAGACGGTACTGTGTGTGTGTGTGTAATGTTTCTGCTGATACATAGTCATAGATACATAAATAGAAGAGAGAGAGAGAGAGAGAGAGAGAGAGAGAGAGAGAGAGAGAGAGAGAGAGAGAGAGAGGAGAGAGAAGAGAGAGAGAGAGAGAGGAGAGAGAGAGAGAGAGGAGAGAGAGAGAGAGAGAGAGAGAGAGAGAGAGAGAGAGAGGAGAGAGAGAGAGAGAGAGAGAGAGACGAGAGAGAGAGAGAGAGAGAGAGGAGAGAGAGAGAGAGAGAGGAGAGAGAGTGAGAGAGAGAGAGAGAGAGCGATTGGAGAGGGAGAGCCGGTAGGGATGGGAGAGGGGAGGGAGAGAGAGGAGAGGAGCGAGAAGAAAAAATGAGAGGACAAGAGAATGGAGGAGGGAGAGGAAGAAAGACAAGGGAGACTGATAATTTCCCTCCCATGACTCACGACACACACACATGCACACACACACACCAGACAGCACACACACACACACACACACACGCCAGACAGCACACAGCACACACACACACACACACACACAGCACACACGCCAGACAGCACACAGCACACACACACACACAGACTCACACACATGCATAACACATAGTCTTTATATATACACATACTCCTTTTACACCACAAGAGCACATACACACTTTATAAAAAATAAATATGAAATAACACATGCAATTTCTACATATTAGGCACATACATCATCTACACACACACACGCACAGATCACAAGCACACGGTAGGAAATAGGCATGAAATAACACATACACTCGCTACACACACACACACACACGAAACATGCATCACACACGCACACATTGGCACCAGTACAGATGTAAAAAAAAAAAAAAAAAAAAAAAAAAATCCTTTGTTACATATTTTGGGTGACTTTGGTTTGCACGAGACTACTTTCTTCTATAGTAATGGATTTCGTGATTAAAATTTAGCAGTATTTTTTTTAATTCGTCGCAAGCAGGATCCAACTTAATCAGAGGATGGTACAGCGTTGGTGAATCTAGAGCCATGAATTCCTCCACAAAAAAAAAAAAAATAATAATAATAATATTCTAAACAACAGGCCACTGGTTTGATATATCTGGAGCAACTTAATTCCTCCAAAAAAACTTTATATCCTTAGTAGGTGGTGTTGTTTCGTGGCAATATTTGAAGTACTCATTTACCTCCATTTTTCTGACTACATCACAGGGTCCCATAAAGGAAAGAGTATATGAAATCAAGAGTTAATCATTTATTTGACTGACACTTATGTTTCTATGTTCTATATTAAAGAAGGTGAAGACTAAAGGTAAAAAGTTTGCTAATTGTCATCACCTGTGAAAAAGTCCGCTTCCTGTTCTCACCTGCAAAAAAAAAAAGGTTCTGGGTCAAAAGAACACATATATATACATAAAACACATGCACAGAAAACGAAAGCACACACACACATATACATGACATAATGCATAAGTACACACACATACACGCATGACATAATGCACTATTACACACACACACACACACACACACACACACACACACACACACACACACACACACACACACACACACACACACACACACACACACACACACACACACACACATACATGATATAATGCACAGGTACACACACACACACACACACACACACACACACACACACACACACACACACACATACATGATATAATGCACAGGTACACACACACACATGGCATATGCACATCTGACACATGCACAATTGCCTGCAACTAAGACATTACGCATCAAATTATTGTGTATGGTTGCAACACATGACAACTTAACCCCCAACCCCCCCGTCTGTCACACTATGTTGCATTCCTTCACGTTATCTATACACGACTCGTTCATGTTACCTAAAAGGGGGAAATTTTGGGTTTGGTAAATCTGGAGCAACTGAATCCTCCAAACTATTCCAAGCAACAGAACAACACCATTATTTTAGCTCTTCTGGTTCTGTTTCCTGGTATACTTTGGAGGAATCAAGGCACTCCAATGTAACAAAAGTGAATGACCTCCTTAAAAATGGGATTGGTTCATGCACCCACTCACTCACTCACTCATCCAATCAGCCACCCTTAAAATCATCCATCCAGTCATCCATCCAATCAGCCAGCCATCCAATCAGCTACCCTTTAATTTTATCCACCTATCTACCCACCCAGTCAGCTACCCAGTAAACCAGTCATCCAAAAGCCCCCCTCACCAATAACACTAATGTATCCAGGCAGTAAGTCATAGCACACGGGTCGACATTACCTTATATACTACCCACTGACACTGTGACAATCGTACTCACTACTACTACTACTAATACTACCACTACTACCACTACTACTACTACTACTACTACCACCAACACAACCACCACTACCACCGCTACTACTACTACTACCACTACTATTACTATTATTACTACTACCAACACAACCACCCCTACTACTGCTACTACCACCACTACTACTACCAACACAAGCACTACCACTACCACCTTTACCTCCACCACTACTACCACAAATACTACCACAACCACCAACACCACCAATTTAACCTACTAGCGTGGTGAACAAAACCGTGCGACACTGACCTACGAGCGACAAAATCATGAATATCAATTAGCAGTGTCACAGATCCTAACCTTTGCATACCACAGTTTTAAAGTAACGAAAATGATACATTCGTCTGCTGCAGTCAGTCTCCTCCACGTGTAATAATATCAGCTCCCCTCAGTTGATATATTATGTAAGTTACTGTCACGATATTAAATTCCTTCGAACTCCCTGTACTTCCTGAATGGTTTAATAGTAGATATTTCTCCAACTTGTACAGCCAATTTAAGGAACCTGTGATCGTGTATGAGACTTAGTGGCTTCTGATTTCTCCTGACTATGCCACGAAACAAGCTCCTTCTATGTAGATGGTGTTTCGTGGCAATGTATGAAGGACTCATTTATCTTCAAAATTCTGACTACATCACAAAGTCCTTAATTATGGGGAGATTCTCTTGTTGGTGAATTGGTGGGTCTGGGATTCCACCAAAGTATACCAGGAAACAAATCAACTCCTTGGAATTGATAAGGGATCTTTTTCCTGACATTAGTTTGGAGAAATCACAAGCAATTCACTTCACTTCACCAACAAGATCATTTCCCCATAAGGAGGTAAAAAATACACTTATGGTACATAGGAGTGCTTTTATTTCTCCTAAATATGCCAAGAAACAGGATCAGACTAACAACTGTAATAGTGGCCTGTCTGTTGCTGGGAATAGTTTGGAGGAATCAAGGTGCTCCTGTGTACCAAAAGTGTATTATCCCTTAACGATTCGTACTGTAACTTTATCAGACTCCCAGAGAATATTGTTTGTGTGTGTGTGTGTGTGTGTGTGTGTGTGTGTGTGTGTGTGTGTGTGTGTGTGTGTGTGTGTGTGTGTGTGTGTGTGTGTGTGTGTGTGTGTGTGTGTGTGTGTGTGTGTGTGTGTGTGTGTGTGTGTTCACTATCCATGTTAATTAAATCATTCATCCATCCCTTCTCCACCATGTAGTCATTCAACATTCCCTCTGTCTTCACTAAACATTATATACTAAACATTAGGACAGACACGTTCAACTTTCAATCCGTTCCTCTGACCCATTGATATTTTAGGATGTTCGCGAGTCAAGTGTACAGTGATTGAACCAAGCCTTGTAAATTTAGTAAAAAAAAAAAAAAAAAAAAATAATAATAATATAAAAAAAAAAAAAAAAAAAAAAAAGTCTTGCTCATCAATAGTTAAAAGTAGAGTATAAACAGCTACTTGTAATAAGGCAGAACTAGACATATCATACAGTACACAAACCATATTATAATCAAAGCACTTTACAAAACAACGAAACAATCTGAAAGCTAAGTTACAAGTGTGCTTTAGAAACTCGGAATCCATTAACATTGTAAAGCGTTAGGTGTGTTAATTATTCGTGGAAAGAAAATTGCAATTGTGTAAAGAAAGCAACGTGTGAAACTTTATACAAATTTCAGGATATTTTAAGAAAGTGAAAAAAAAAGTCTGATTCAGAAAGGAAGGACTACTGGGGAGGACTTGAAATTTTATACTTGAGGGGAAAATCAAAAGAGCATTCACTACTACTACTACTACTACTACTACTACTACTACGACTACTACTAATACTACTACTACTACCACCAACAACAACAACAATAGCGAACAAGAACTTACAACTCCCAAAAGATAAGCACCCCAAAATATCGACATCAAAGAACTAGTCTCAAACTCAAGACGGTCCTAAGATATACCCAACAAAACGACAACAAAATAGTATCTAAATTCGGGACGGGCTCTGAGTACCCAACAACAACAACAACAAAACGACCCAATGGAGAGGGAGACATACATACACACACACAAATGGCTGGTACAAGATTAGTTAGTATACTCTAGCCTTATCTTAGTGTGTCCCCAACCCAACTCAACCCAACCCAACCCAACCCAACCCAACCCACTCTAGACTTATCTTAGTGTAACCCCAACCCAACCAACCCACACCAAGCCACCAACCCATGCCATCCCACTTCGTCCACCCATCATCCAAGGTAGAAGAAGTAGAAGAGGAGAAGGAAGAGGAGTACCATCACCACAACCACGACGAGGAAAATAAATTGTCCAGAAAGATGTCTGCTTATGGTGGTTTCCATGGTGCTGTCAAACGAGTCATTCACACCAAGAACTCATCCGCCCCCTTCGCTGCATCGAGTGAGTTATTTAGTCATGTTGGAAATCCCTCTTGTTTGTTTGTTTGTTTGTTTGTTTGTTTGTTTGTTCCCTGTATTATACCCTCTTCACAATACTACTCCTTGGTCTTGTGGTTCAATTTGTATGTCTTTTTACATAGTGTGTTTTGCTGTTTGATTCACAGTAGGTGGCCATGTTGAGTGTTGGTTTGTTTGTCTCCCGTTCTTGTTGCTGTTGTCAGTATTTTATATTCCTTGTTCTATATGTCACTCTCTTGTTGTTGTTGTTATGCCTGTATATTACAATGTCTGGGAATGTCATAGTATCTATAAACATGGATGGGGTTAATTCGATGGTTCAATGGTATGTTGTTAAGGTACCCGGTATATAATTATTACATAATGCTTCTATTACAACAAATAATAAATATTAATTCAAAATAATTTCTCAGAAAACATACTTACATTTTTTAACTTTCAACAATACTGTCAAGTTAATCTTGAAGTTTAAGTTTTAATGAATCCTTGGTGTAATTTTTCACACTTGACATATATATATATATATATATATATACCAACTTAGGAAAAATAATCCATTACTCCTATATAGTGTAATTACAACCTTTAACAAAAGCTTTAAGTTCGAATCATTTATGAAATGTATTCACTGCATGACTGACCCCATCCATGGTCACTGTCTCCTTAGTACACTGTACACACTGTATATATATATATACCATAATGTTATAATATTTGGTCGTCAGTTGTGTCGCCATTGATGTCTCATGCTTAATTAAGGGAGTAATTGAAATGTTGGTATATCGGGAGCAACTGAATCCTCCAACCTATTCCAAGCAACGGAACACCATCATTTTTGCTCTTTTGGTCCTGTTTCCTAGCATACTTTGGGGGAATCAAGGCACTCCAATGTACCAAAAAAGAATTACCACCTTAATGTTTGTTCCTTGGCTACTTGCTTGATGGCGACACACAAATTGGTACTCCATGTATAAAAAAAAATAATACAGATTTCCTCTTTGCATGACACGACCACATCAAACCTCATGTACAGTTGTGGATATATGAAAGAGACACACACACACACACATACCTGAAACGGGGGGCCTCTCATTGAGTATATAGAAGAGGGTAGGATGAGACCTTGTGTGTGTGTGTGTGTGTGTGTGTGTGTGTGTGTGTGTGTGTGTGTGTGTGTGTGTGTGTGTGTGTGTGTGTCTAAGTGTGTGTGTGTGTGTGTGTGTGTGTGTAAGTGTGTGTGTGTGTGTGTGTGTGTGTGTGTGTGTGTGTGTGTGTGTGTGTGTCTAAGTGTGTGTGTGTGTGTGGTGTGTGTGTGTGTGTGTGTGTGTGTGTGTGTGTGTGTGTGTGTGTGTGTGTGTGTGTGTGTGTGTGTGTCTAATTGTGTGTGTGTGTGTGTAGAGGTGACATGTCCCATTCTACACTTGATATGGGACCTGTTTGAAGTGTCTCTCTTTCATGTATGTATCCACAACTGTACTTTTACCTGCCTGTGTGTCAGTTTTCAGTCACTCAGTATATACACAGGGTACAGTACTTCACGGAAACACAGTAAGAAATAAAGTAAAGTAATAATAACATACAATAACATACACTTCATTTGATTAACACAAACGCCTACCTCTAAAACCTACGTAACATGACGTATATGCATATAATAATAATAATAATAATAATAAAGTAAAACTAAATAAAAATAAAAATAAAAATAATAATTATAACAATAAAAATAATAATAATTATAACAATAATAACAATAATAATAACAATAATAATAACAATAATAATAACAATAATAATAACAATAATAATAATAATAATAATAAAAATTAAAATTAAAATATAATAATAATAATAATAATAATAATAATAATAATAATAATAATAATAATAATAATAATAATAATAATAAAAATAATAATAATAATAGTAATAATAATAATAATAATAATATATGCAAAATTCTGACACATGATTCTTTTGAGAAAACTTGCCAACAGAAAAAGGCCAACACACAAACCGCACCGAAAACAATACCCTGGTGGAAGTAATTATAAGGCTCAAGTGTACAAAGCTCAGTCACGTGTCTCCAGCCCAATTACACACACACACACACACACACACACACACACACACACACACACACACACACACACACACACACACACACACACACACACACACACACACACACACACACACACACACACACACACACACACACACACACACACACACACACACACACACTGAACAACAAAAACTGCTCACCAACATGCCACTAAGGGTAGATTCTCATGTTGGTGTACTTAGAAGGTTTCTGATTCCTCCAAACTATGCCACGAAACAGATCCCTTATTAGTCCATTTATAGACACACTTCAAACGGGACCTTTTATCAAGCATAGAATAGGACACACACACACACACACACACACCACACACACCGTCTCATCCTACCCTATATTACATGTTGCATGGAATAGTGTGGAGGAATCAGTTGCACTTCAAATTTACCACCAACACTACCCTCTCAAAAGAATAAATAGTACATACAGTCTTGGTAAACTTGGAGTACCTGATTCCTCCAAACTATTCCAGGCAACAACAGGACACCATTATAATTATTTTTTTATATTTGTTATTTTTTATGTCCATCCGGTCCTGTTTTGTGTCATACTTTGGAGAAATCAAGTCGTTCCAATGTATCAAGTGTATTTATTATTACATTTGTGTATTTATTATTATTGTATTTATTATTATTCCAATGTATCAACACTGTACTAACACCCTTTAATTAATTAACTGATAACATTCAAGTACTGTAGCCTACATGGAAACTATATATATATACGAATTTCCATTATTTTATTTTTTATATTATTTATTTTTTTAGCCAAGACAACAACAACAACAACTTAATTGGTGTGAGCAGAAACAACAAAACCAATAGGTATGTGCATCACTACACTATTTTTGCTACTAATTTTGCAAACTGCATTTTTTGAAACACCACAAATAACTTAACTAGACATATCAATATACTTTGTACTATATCGTGTATCCAACTTGCACTATTTTTATCATCACTTTATATTCAGTGTTTTGTATGTGAACGTGTTTGTTTGTTTGTTTGTTTGTTTGTTCTCTATTCAGTCTTTCCAATGTTTGTCACGTGTTTGTTTCTATGTATGTATGTATGTATGTATGTATATAATCTACCTCTCTATAGCTTTCTCATCCACCCATCCTAACAAACAAACAAAGAACAAATCAATGTTATTTCATCGCTGTGTTGTCTTCCCAACTTTTCCACTGCTAAAACTACAAGGGTCAGGTGAGAGTAAACCCAAGTCTACAACCCAAGACAATCACAACACACAAGAACCACAACAACAACAAGACAAGAATTCAACCAAGATAAAATCCAAAATGGCCTCTACCACCACCACCACCACCAAGCAGACACGTGGTTTTCAGAGCATTGTGAAAAAGGTGGTAAAAACTCAAAACGTCACCAACCTTGATTACCTCGGAGGAAAGAGTGAGTACCTACTGTATCTAGAATTATAGTCCTGGTAGAAAGTAGTAGTTATTGTTGTTGTTATTATTATTTTAGTAAAGGAGTGAGTGAGTGAGGATGGAAAATGTCGCTTGTAGTTAGACCATAATTATTCTCTTCATCATTGCCTACTTCACAGTTCACAGTTTCAGATTCGGTGATTTGTATGTAACTGTTATTTAGAAACGTTGTATGTATTTAAAACACAAGTTTGTTCTACAGTGTCAAAATTGTGGTAACATTTAAGCTCGAAAATCATTAACATTTGGTTGCATCTACAGTAATGAAGGTAAGGATGAAAAAAACAAAAGAAAGAGTATATATGTGCAACCAAATATAGTGTTCATATGGTTGCAGGTCCATTATGTGTTTACGTATGTGTGTATATATAAATTTGTGTTTATGTTGTTTTTGTTTTAAAATTTAATTAAGAAAGTTCTACGTTGACGCAATGGTCGAAAAAATCAACCTTAACACAACGGGTCCAGAAGAATAATATCACACACATTACCACAGACAGACTGCAGTGAGCGTGGCAATCACACCGTATAATTTGAAGTTATTACTGTCATGTGTCTGAGTTTAATACAGAACACTATCAGTTACGGGGAGATTCTCTTGTTGGTGAATTGGAAGGCTACGTATTCCTTCTAACTACACCAGAAAACAGACAGATAGAAGCCCTCAATGGTTCTAGTAGGTGATCTCTTGTTTCCTGGTAAGGTTTGGAGGAATTAAAGCCCTTCCAATTTAACAACAAGAGAATCTTCCCTTACTTAAGGACCCTGTGATCGTGTCTGAAAATTGGATGCTTGTGATTCCTCCTGACTATGCCACGAAACAAGCTCCTTCCCTATAGGTGGTGTTTCGTGGCAATATTCAAAGGACTCAATTATCTCCAATTTTCTGACTACATCACAGGGTCCCTTAATAATAACGTTGGTGTACAGTCCAGGAAAAAGAAATATATCACCCAAGTCTGTGGTTGCTTGCTTCCCTTCCTCAAATGGCAACACTGTTTTTCAAGACTCATATGGCAACACTGCTTTTTAAGACTTATTACAGGATCGGGTTTACCAAGAATAATTAATGTTTGACTTGATAATTGTATTTTACACTTTCGGTAATTTTGGACGATTCTTTGCGTTTGACTAAGAATACGACCCTACTCTTTAGGTGGCGCAATAAAATACAGTAAATATTAAAAAAAAATAGATAAACATAAACAAACAATTAAGTAATAATAATAATAATAATAATAATAATAATAATAATAATAAAAACAAACTTAAATGATACTGAATAATAATGATATTTGATTTAATAATAATAATAATAATAATAATAATAATAATAATAATAATACGTAGACGCCATACAATTCGTCCGTGTTCCAGACTGTACATACGTAACACCTGCATGTCCTTCCAGTCAGTAGGAGCGTGTCTAAGCCTCGTACTGGTCCTTGTAAATCTGGTAATGAGTGTGAGGAAGGGTAACACTCGTAATGACCAACGTAATTGTAGACTTAAGTTGGCATGCAAAAACTCTGGACTTGCAAACTATAACCCCCACCCCTACCTAGGCTTGCAAACTACCCCCCCCCCCTAGGCTTGCAAACTCCCCCCACCCCAGGCTTGTAAACTATCCACCCCCCCTCCAGGCTTGCAAATTACCCCACCCCCCCCACCCAGGCTTGCAAACTATCCCCCACTAGGATTGCAAACTACTACCCCCCCCCACCCACCCAGGCTTGCAAACTATCCCCCCCAAACCCAGACTTGCAAACTACTCCTCCAGGCGTGCAAACTACTACCCCCCCCTCCCCCCCAAAGGCTTGCATTTGGTAGGTGCCCGTTTACACAAATGATGATGGGGGATTGGGGGCAGGGGGGTATTGGGGGCAGGGTGGATTTCAGCTTACATTATTATTCTGCTGCTATATGACTGTATATTACCCCAAGTTCTCATTTGGTTGGTGCCAGTTTACACAAATGATGATGATGGGGTGGGGTGGATTTCAGCTTACATTATTAGACTGATATAAAACTGAAAATTACACAACAAATGGTGGGAGTTCACGTGGAGATAAGATATTGTTGTTGTTGTTGTTATTATTATTATTAGGCTTGTAACTGATTAGGGTTGCTATAGAACTGCAAATTACAAAACAAATGGGGGTAGTACACGTGGAAATATTATTATTATTATTATTATTATTATTATTATTATTATTATTATTATTATTAGGCTTGTATCTAACTAGGATTCAACAAAATAATGACTGTGGACGTAACATAATATTAGGCATGCATTTGACTCGAGGTTCAGGAAATAATGGCAGACCTAAGAAGCATAATTATCAGACATTCATTTGACTCGGGTTTAAACAAAATAATGATGTCAGACGTAAACATCTTAAGCATTCATTTTCCTCGAGTTTCAAGGGATTATCAGGCCTTCATTTGGCTCAAGGTTTAAGCATTAGTTTTACTCTGGTTTCAAGAAATAATGGCACACGTAAACATATTAAGACTTCCATTTGTCTCGGGTTTATGAAAAGTAACTATTGTGGGTAAATTTGGAGCACACGTAGCCCTCCGAACTCTATCATACAACACGTCTCTACAGTCTTGTATGTGGAGGGATTCTGTTGCTTGGGATGTGTTGGAGGAATCAGTAGAGCCCCAGAATTTCCTACACCAGGTTACTTCCACAAATCGAAATGAGGTAGACGAGACCAAAATAATAATAATAATGAGCATCTTCCTTGCAAAACATACAACACTGTCACACACACACACACACATTTAATGCAGACATATAGACATAATTATGACTCTTGAACATAACACTGTTTTCTCAAGCAAATTATGGAAGGTTGAACAAACTATAGCGCGTGTTGTGTGTGTGTGTGTGTGTGTGTGTGTGTGTGTGTGTGTGTGTGTCTCCTACTATTCTTACTACCCCTCCATCTCTTCTCTCTCCCCCTTCATTCCCCCCATTCCCCAATTCTCACTCTCTCTCTCTCTCTCTCTCTCTCTCTCTCTCTCTCTCTCTCTCTCTCTCTGACTTAATTCTTCTGTACATCAACCATTTACACAACTTATACCAACTTGTACAAACCAGGCCTGATTATTATGACACTCGTATAAATACATTATATAATATTTAATTAATAATCACGTTTTGAAGACACTTAAGACTGAAGGAGTTAAAGGTTTATGGAGTACCTTGATTCCTCCAAAGTGCACCAGGAAACATGACCAACCATTAAATATAACGATATCCTATTGCTTGGAATAGCTTGGAGGAATTAGTTACTCCAGATTTACTACCATCAACAACACTGTATTTACTCTATATCCCCTTAACTATAATATATATTTAATTGGAGTTTATGGAGTCCTTCAAATATTGCCACGAAACACCATGCATGCACCTATATGGAAGGAACTTGTTGTTTCGTGGTATAGTCAGGAGGAATCAGAAGCCTCCAATTATATCACACTTTTACATGCAGGGACCTTAATTAATCCTCCTCCTTCTTCCATTATTGATGTTAAATTAAAGGGAGATTATTTTGTTGGTGAATTGGAAGGTCTTTGATTCCTCCAAACTATGCCACGAAACAGATTCCCTCAATGGTACTAAACACCATGAATTTATATGATTCATGGTGGGAAATAAATAAGAGTAATTATATGTAAACAATTGCAGTAATATCAGGATTATTTTGTACCGTAATATTTAATGGTTATGGAAAGAAATGTTACGTTTTCTCCTTTTTGTAGCCTTCATAGAAAACGTTTACAAATAATAACAACAACTACAGTGACTGGTCTGTAATTTGCAGCGACAATGTTGGCTTTCATAATATTTCTGCAATTCTTTACATTTATTTACTCATATTAATATCCCACCATGTATCAAATAACTTCATGCCCGCATTTAGTGATAATGTGTAGAAAAAAAAAAAAAAAAAAAAAAAAAAAAAAAAAAAAAAAAAAAAGTATTTGTGGTCTCGCGAGAAATCTTGTTTTGGAGAAAAATAATGTTGTGTTATCTTAAATAGTCAAGCGTTAGTTCATAATAAATACAGTAAGGTGCAATTAAGTCCTAAATAAGTGGATATTTATACATTAATTTTGGTGGATAGAAGTGCCTCGATTCCTCCTAAGTATGTCTAGAAACAGAACCAGTGAAGAAATTATAATGGTATCCTGCTGTTGCCTGCAGTAGTGTGGAGGAATCAGTTGCTCCAGATTTACCATTGACAACTAACGTAATCTAACATAACATAACACTAACGTAATCTAACATAACATAACACAAACGTAAGATAACATAACATAACACTAACGTAAGATAACATAACATAACACTAACCTAATCTAACATAACATAACACTAACCTAATCTACCATAACATAACACTAACCTAATCTACCATAATATAACACAACAATAACCTAATCTAACATAATATAACACAACAATAACCTAATCTAACATAACATAACACTAACCTAATCTACAATGACATAATAATAATGATGATAATAATAATAATAATAATAATAATAATAATAATAATAATAATAATAAACCTTTTCTGTGAAGTGTTTGTCAGTTTACAGATAATGTCAGTATCTTAAGATTAGACAATGATAACCTGTATTTTGGTTACATTTCAGGTGGTATCCCTTTCTGTAACTCTCTGTATCCGTTTTCTCTAGTCGCTCTTTCCCTCTCACTCCCTCTCCCTAGCTTCCGTTTTCTCTAGTCGCTTTCTCCCTCTCACCCCCTCTCCCTTCCCTATATACCACCTCACCTCCTCTCTCTCTCTCTCTCTCTCTCTCTCTCTACACTTACAACCAACAGGAATTAATACATTATTATTATTATTATTATTATCAAACCACAGGAAGGGGAGGGGGAGGTGGAGGAAGGGGAGGGGGAAATGGGTGATGGAGGAGGGGTGGGGAGGGTAGATGGGCAAGGGAGGAGGGAGGTGGGAAGGGAGGGGAGGAGGTGGAAAGGGAGGGGAGGAGGGGGGAGGGGAAATGAGAGGAGGGGGAGGGGAATTGAGAGGAGGGGGAGGGGAAATTGAGAGGAGGGGGGGAGGGGGAGGGGGAGGGGAGGGGAGTGGAGGGGAGGGGAAATGGGGGAGGGGATGGTATAAATGACTGAATAATTTATTAATTTTAAGAGAGAGAGAGACAGAGAGAGAACGTAAACAGAACAACCAAAAAATACACACACACACACACACAAACTATATAAAGAGATAACCTAACCTAACCTAATAATAAATAATAATAGTTTCTACATTACGTGGGTCTGTATAATGTATGTCATGGCCAGACACACAAACAAACAAACAAACACAAACACACACACACACAAAAACACACACACACAAACACACACACAAACAAACAAACAAACAACCACCTGATGGAGTATACACGTCACATGGAAATTGAGGTCACGTTACATTCCCCCCTCTCCCCCTCTCTCTTTTTCTCCTTTTTTCTCTTTCTTTCTCTCTCATTTTCTCTTTCTTTCTCTCTCGTCTTTTCTTTCTTTCTCTCTCGTCTTTTCTTTCTTTCTCTCTCGTCTTTTCTTTCTTTCTCTTTTTCTCTTTCTTTCTCTCATTCTTTTTCTCTTTCTTTCTCTCCCCTTTTCTCTTTCTTTCTCTCTCCTTTTCTCTTTCTCTCTCTCCTTTTCTCTGTCTCTCTCTCTCTCTCTCTCTCTCTCTCTCTCTCTCTCTCTCTCTCTCTCTCTCTCTCTCTCTCTCTCTCTCTCTCTCTCTCTCTCTCTCTCTCTCTCTCTCTCTCTCTCTCTCTCTCTCTCTCTCTCTCTCTTCTTCAGTCTGTCTTTGTCTGTTACCGTTTGTCTTGCCTATATCAAACACACACACACACACACACACACACACACACACACACACAGATGAAGACAGTGAATGACAAAAAAAAAAAAAAAAACACACACACAAACAGATGAGGACAGTGAATGACAAGAACACACGAGTCAACAATGTATACAAACGACCCCTTGTCACGACCCACATGTACAGTTACAGACACCTGAAACACACACACCTGAAACGGGACCCCTCATTGAACATACTGTACGGTATATATAGGATGAGACGGTGTGTGTGTGTGTGTGTGTGTGTGTGTGTGTGTGTGTGTGTGTGTGTGTGTGTGTGTGTGTGTGTGTGTGTGTGTGTGTGTGTTCTTCATAAGGGGCTCAGTTTGTTGTGGATATGTACAGTTATGGGTGATAGTGCTAGACCAGGGTCCAAGGAGTGTTGGAGAGCGACTAGACAGAGTTCTAACAAGTGAATTTTCCAAACCATTCTCAACGTTGAGAGAGGTTTAGAAGACTCACTTTTTCGAACTCTGTTCAGTTGCTCTCCAACACTCCTTGGACCCTGGTCTACCACATCACCCATGGCTGTACCTACCTAACCTACTTTATGGTCACCGGAAAGAGGGTAGGTAGGTAGGTAGGTAGGTCGTTCTGCGCACATACACACGCGCAAGCAGAAGCAAAAAAACACTCAAGCACGCGCACATACACACGCACAAGCAGAAGCAGACACACACACACATATAATTTCATTTTCACGTGGAC
>JAWQEG010002296.1:0-36190 GCA_033782935.1 Petrolisthes cinctipes
CAAAGACGAGAACGAACGAAAAACACAACAAGCAGCATGGAAGAGAGGGACGAAACAAACAGAACAAACAGATAACACAGCCCATGAGAGACAGGCCCGCAAGTACGAAAGAAATGACGGTAAGAGCAGAAAGGGCACGAATAAAAGTGACAAGAACCAGACAATAGCAAGAGTCAGAACAAAAACAAAAAGAGGACAACAGCAAGAGTCAGAAAAAAAAGACAACAGCAAGAGTCAGAACAAAAACAAAGAGAGACAACAGCAACAGCAAAGATGAAAATAAATGTAGAATGAAAGTGACGTGAACTAGAAAACGAGAAGACGAGGACCAGAAAGGGGGAAAAAAAAAAAATAACACAGCAGAAAGTTAAATAAGTCACACTAAAAATTGGACAGGAACCAGACAGTAGCAAGAGATTAGGCAAGAGTGAAAAAAAAAATCCAGCCAGGCACAGAAAAGGGAAAGAGAGAAGAGACAGAAGAGGCAACATCACCACGTAGCACCACCAGGAACGACAGGGAGCAGGAGACAAGAGAAGACAAATGCCGGAGAGGAGGAGGAGGAGGAGGAGGAGGAGGAGTTGGGTTCCCTCTGAGACGCCGCCACCACTACCACTCGGCATCAGAAATGAGAAGTCCCCCAGCAGGAAATTCCGCCGGTGAGCAGTGGTGCGCGGGATGGATGGCTGGCTGGTTGGTTGGCTGGTTGGCTGCTTCAGGAGGTGGGGTAGGAGAGAGAGAGAGAGAGGTGGGAGAAGGAAGGAGGAGGAGGATGAAGAGGTGGAGAAGGAAGGAGGAGGAGGAAGAAGGTGGGAGAAGGAAGAGGAGGAGGATGAAGAGGTGTGAGAAGGAAAGAAAAGGATGAGATAGGTGAGAGACGGGAAGAAGAAAGGAGAGGCTAGGGAAGTAATAATTTCGGGATAGTGGTGCTATGTACAGTAGGTAGGTACAGGCGAGAGAGAGAGAGAGGAGAGAGAGAGAGAAGAGAGAGAGGAGCGGACTGAGAGAGAGATGAGAGAGAGAGAGAGGAGAGAGAGAGAGAGAGAGAGAGAGAGAGAGAGTCGAGAGAGAGAGAGATGAGTGAGGAGAGTAAATCGAGGCAGGGGAGAAAGAGAGTCGGATGGGTGTATGATTGGGGGAGAGAGGGATTAAGATGGATGAAGGAAAGATGGGATAAGCGAAGGAGGTATTGAGTGTACTGAAATAGATTGGAGAGAGAGAGAGAGAGAGAGAGAGAGAGAGAGAGAGAGAGAGAGGAGAGAGAGGAGGAGAGAGAGAGAGAGGAGAGAGAGAGAGAGAGAGAGAGAGAGAGAGGAGAGAGAGAGAGAGAGAGAGAGAGAGAGAGAGGAGAGAGAGAGACGAGAGAGAGACGAGAGAGAGAGAGAGAGAGACCATACGAGTATAATTAATATAGTTACAGTGCACAGGCTGAAGGGACTATAGAAAATAATACAGCTAAACGGAAAATATATATTAAAAATAAAATAACAATGGTATGCGATCTGTTGGGCTGATTCGGACTATTTTTTTTTCTATACTAGTAATAAGTGACGATACATTATTATACAGTAGCGTTTACTCTGCTGCACAGGCATGAACAGTCGGCAGCAAAAAATTCGCATCCATCCCCCCTCCCCCTCCCACACCAATGTACAGTCGACCTCAAGAATTCGTACACAGAGCATTTGTTAATAGGGGTCAATATTCTGTACATACTGTAGCCATTGTTCTGTTGACTGATTCAAGTATTAGCTAAATAACATTACTAGAAAAGTTTGGTGTTAGGAAATTAATGTATACAATATTCTATAGTTGTTACGAACCCTTGATGTTACAGTGGTGTTTGCGAATTCGTAACGCCGACTGTACTTGATAATGCTAGTAAGACCAGATTAAGTTGCCTTCTGAACCAGTTTCTATTCTAACAACATATAGAATTTACTAAGTAGGTGAGAAGTGTGTATGTCATCTCTGCATTTCAGTTTTATTACAATATCATTTGGCTCATACTTTCGCAGGTGGAAATGCAGCGAATTTATGCTGACGACTGTACAGTATGTGACAAGACAACACAACAATCAAACGTCTTTATGCCGGAATCAAAATGTACGATACGGGAAGGGCACAAAGAGAGAGAGAGAGAGAAATGATCACTTCTAGTGTGAATGTAGAACATGGGTTGCAAAAAGTGTTCATGTAGGGTATTGTAGACTCTTAAAGTGATTATTTATTTATGTCAGAAAATGTACAATATCTATTTATCTTCATGATCACTTAGATGGATAATTGGAAAGTCTATTTAGTTGGATGCGATTGAAATTGTATAACAGAAGGATAGAAGAATAAACAGACAGCTGGGTGAATGGACGATTAAATGAAAAAAAGGTGAGAGAAAACCTAAATAAAAAAAATGAGAATGGGTGAATGGATGTAGGGTAGAGATGAAAAATGGATGTATGTTTGAAAAAATGAGAAAGCAAAAAATCAAAGTGCCATAAACTTTCCCAAACGCAGCACAAAAGGTGAAGGCTAAAGAGAGGAAGAACCAAAGATACTGACTAAAAGATTGGTGAGCATTGAAGGAGGCAGGACACAGACAGACAGACAGCCAGACAGCCACTCCACGACCCACAATACATCAGAGAGGCTGTGAGAGGGAGGGGAGAGGAGGGAGAGAAGAAAGGGAAATGACACAAGAGCGAAGAAAACCACCACCACCACCACCACCACCACTACCCTTGAAAATGGTAGGTAAGCCAGAGCGCTCGCCACCGATTTCCCTAATATCTGGGCCCAGGGTATCCGCGGGTCCGGCCTATGAATATTCAAGACGCACACAAGTCACGGGAACACATTTGACGCCTCATGCTGAAAAAAGGGATTTCATAACTCGTTCTCCTCTGCAAGATGGTGGTAGTGCCCGCCTCATAATGAACACTCGTCCCCCTATACGTCACTGCTAATGCATTTCTCAGATTCGTTGGAAATGTATGATACGGTAACAACACAGTGCCTCCCTGAACCACCATCCCATACACACATTTATTGTCCAGTATTTAATCCTTGGTAAAAATGAAAAAGTAGTTACTCGCTGTTGAACGATACTATATCAATAGGAGTATATCACAAGGAGGATATTTTATTGATGCGGATGAAATGGCCCTTAATTCGCCTTTGTCTAAGACTCTAAGACAACATCAGCAGTAACAAAAACAACAATATATCACGTGTTTACACTCCTCACACACACATACACAATAACCAATTCGAAGAATCGGTGAAAAGTAATCACGAAGTGTTTTAACAAATAAAGTAGACTCTAACATGACGAGCTCATACTACTATTCTTTCAGGATTGATTAAATTTAATGATGTCACTGACTGGAATTACTACAGGTCTGGTCTACGCATTGCTGAGTCAGTCTGTAAGGGTCAACGTCAGGTTTGCTGGACAAAAGTATTGTATGAAACCTATGGCACTGAACTCCTTTGGGTCACGTCCCTAGTCCTTCGGGTTTAACTATAAGGATAAACCCACAAAACCCCATTTGAAGGGTGCTCAAGTAAGTACAGATGTAAGTAAGCTGGGAAGTAAGTAAGCAAGCACAAATGCATCAGACCCACGAACCCCACCAGCACCAATACTACCACTACTACTTCTATTACCACTGCCATCTCCCCACTTCCATTAGTCGCAGGTCTTAGGATTTAGATGCACCACGGCTGTAGGATTTCATATCGTTGTTAAGGGAGGAAGGGGGGAGGGGGCTATTATTGACGATATTAATGGAGGAGGAGGCGAGGCGGCGGCACGGAGGGGAAATTCAATGTTAGGATACACTTGGGAAGACTTAAGGGATCGCTCGGGCCGGACTCTGAAGACGAGGCGGCATAATCTTGGCACGCCAGACACCTGCCTACCCACTGCCTGCCTCTCCCCTTCCTGTTTACCCCCTTTCCTGCCTGGCTCCCTTTCTGTATGCCCACTTTGTTAGTCTATTCATCGCCCCCTTGCCTGCCTCTGCATGTATGTACCAGGCCCCTATTCTGCCCACTTGCCCACTGTACGACTCCATTCCTGCCCTTCTGTCTGCATGCCCGGGCCCTCTACTAGTCTATCCACTGCTCCTATGTCTGTCCACTCTATCAGTCTACTTACTGCCCTGGCCCTCTACCCGTGTACCTACTCCACCTGTATTACCACTGTCTTCCTGCCCACTCTGCCATTCTACCCAACGCTTTCCTCTCTGCTAAACCATTGTTCTTGACAAGTCAGTCTCCTTCTCTAACCATTACCCGTCTCTCTACCCGAACAGTGTACTCAGTGTCAGCCTCCCTCCCTCCCTCCCCAATCTACCCAAACTCATTCAGCGTCTAATTAGCCAATGTCAGTCTCTCCGGCTACCCTCTACCCGCCTCCCTCCTTACCCAATGTCAAATGTACTCCACACCCTACTTATCCTCCCTGTCTACCCATTACCTACTGGTCTATCTTTTGCCTTCTCATTAGTAGAATGTAGAATGTATACAATAGACCCAATAGTTATCTGGACGCCCTCCAGTTTATGCTCACCGATCACTCCACCTAACCCCCACCACTACTCTTCTTTCCCCTCACATCCTCCTCTACCATCACCATCCTTCCTCACTTCTCTCCTTCCTTTCCATTTCCTTTTCTATTTTTCTTCCTTCCCGCTCTTCTTCCGTCCCTCTTCTCTCATTTCCCATATTTCATTCGATTCCCTCTCCTTCTGTCCCTTCCTCCCTTAGTATCTATATCCCTCTCCGCCCTCCTTCCGTCTCCCTTCCCATCTCCCTCTCTGTCTGTTTCTCCTTTTTTTCCCCTCCACCTTCCCTGTTTATCTCCTATTCCTCCTCCACCCGTTTATTTTCCTTCATGCCCTTCTTGCTCTCTTCATTCCTGTCCCTCTCCCCCTCCTGCTTCCTTCCTTCCTTTCCCTCCTCTTCCTCTGTTCATCCCCCTTCTCTCCTCATTCCCTCCCTGTTCCCTTCTCTCCTTTCCCTCCTGCTTCCTTCCTTCCTTTCCCTCCTCCCTCCTTCCTTCCTTCCTTCCTTGCCTTTCCTGCCCAGCTACCTCTCACCAGCCGTCAGCGTCTCCGTCAGCCCAGCCTCCCGGTGCCACAATAGGTCCGTGTGTTGGATTTCAAGACGTTATTTCCCTGGTGAGAGGAGGGAGAGGGGACGTGAGGAGCCGGTAATAGTGGTGGTGGTGGTATAACATCACCACCTCCACCGACTCTCCTCACTGCTTCAACACCATTACTACCACATCCGTTGACACTCATCACCACTACCAATACCATTACTACCACAACCGTCTACTCTCTCATCACCACTACCAACACCACCACCACTGCCACCTCTCCTCACCACACCAACACTTTCTCATCACACCACAACTCTCCTCACAATATCACGACCATTCTCGATGCTACTCCATCACCGTCGTTATTCCCCAACACAAAACCATCCCTACACACACTTTATCCTGTGAATGCAAACCTTCATAAACGTATCAGAAAGGCCTCAGCCCTCTACAACCAAGTTATAATCAATACTTCATAACAACCAAACAAGAACAGAGTTGTAATTCATAATTGTGTAACACCTCTTCACTTTCTCAAATAGAAGGGATCCAGAGTTAAAATATTTATTAAAGCTGTGATTGTGCTCTTCAAAATAATTCATGAATATTGAATTATGATTCCACTTTTTTCATATCCTCAGTTCAAATTCGGGACAAAACTTCAGGTCCGTAACCAAGATCAAATCTATAACAGACACGACTTGAACACATTCAGATAATCCAGTTGCAAAAAGTATACCACTTCTATAACTTTTTTTATTATTATTATTATTATTATTATTTTTTTTTTTTCTTTTTATTGATGGCAGGCTATTTGATGAACATAAACTCTAATTAGGCACAGAGCTACATAGTGAAATTCAACACCATTATTAATATACAGTTGCCTTCCAAACCACTTCACCCAACAAGCATTGACCATCTACATGCACCTTCCACATCATATTTTGAATACAAGACTCTTCTACATGTGAATTTAAGGTACTACCATCATTGCTCCGTCTCGCCGCAGATATTACCTCGATCCCAGTGGCTGAAACTCTAGGAATTCATATTTGTAGGTGAGAGAGGTTTGTTTGGCGACGCTAAGTGGGTGAAGCTGGAGTGGAGGCAACTGTACAAGCACAAACTCCCCTGAGAAATTAATACAGGCATATAATATATACAGGTTACATAAATACATACTGTACATACAAGCTTATATGTCCACCATCCGGATGAAAAGGATGAGCAGTGAATGGGATCTCTGCACACCTTATGTACAGTACGGTATGTATGTGTGTATGTGTGTTTGTGTATGTATGTTTGTGTGCATTAATGTATGTATGTATATATGTTAGTATGTATATATGTTCGTACGTATGTATGTATGTATGTATGTATGTTCGTATGTATGTATGTATGTATGTGGGTGACACTCTAGGCGAGCCTTGGGTTGCCCAGGATACGTAAGAACGGAGGAGAACACTGACGGCAGAATCTATTACTAGATTGTCAGATTTGGAGCGAATGATTCATCTAAACTAATATAAGAAACATGCTATCATAATTTTAATTGACTTAGTCTGTTTCGTCGCAGAGTTTGGAGGAGTTGGTAGCCTAGAGAGGGAGTCTTGGATGGACAATTAACCGTGATTGAAAAGAAGGTGAGTCGACAGAAAAATAGAGGTAAGCAGAGAGAGGTGGGTGAGAGAATTGGATGAATAAGAGGTGAGAGTTGGATGAGATAACGGGAGATGTGGTATAGCTGGATGATCATAAGATGAGGTTTGGATGCTCCAGAATACGGAAAGGTGAATGAGAGTTGAATGGGCCAAGATGGGAAGAGATAAGTGAATCCAAGTAGGGAGAAGGAAGATGAGAGTAAGCTCACGGGTATGAAAAATGAATGAGCAAGTTAGAGAGTGGTGGATGAGGCTTAGGACATGCAGGGATTAGAAAGGAGGGGCGAGGGGTGAGTGAATGAAGGTATGAAAAGTTTGAGAAGTCTGAGATGAAAAACATGAGCGTTGCACGAAGGGACGAGATAAAAATGAATATAATAGGAGTGCACTGTTAACCTAAGTTAGTCCGGTGGACTAAAATTGGTTAGTCAAACCAATGGTGTATTATGTGAGTATGAGATTAGTCAAATTTGACTAAGTTACATTAGTCAATCGGTTAATCAAAAAACTAATAATTTTATTTCAGCTTAGGATTACAGTGTGGGTTAAAGGCAGTAAAAGATGAATGAGTTGGTGGACTAGTAGGTGAGTGAAATGAGTGGGTTGTTGGGCTAGTCGGTGGGTCAGTTAGTGGGTGAGTTAGTGAAAGTATTTGTGGGCATGGTTAGGGTGAGATAGGGATTGGTAGGGGTGAAAAGTGTACGAGAGAGGTAATGACAAAAAGGTATAGGTAAGAGCAGAGTAAACATGGAAGGAAAGGGTAAGACAGGTAAGGAGGAGAGGGTACGACAGGTGCATAAAAAAGAACGAAAACGGTATGGGCAGAGTGAACAGAGTGAAAGGCAGAGCGAGGCAGGTAAAGAAAGGGTTTGAAAGGTATGGGCACGGTTAGCACAGGAGAAGGTAATACAGGTGCAAATAGGGTACGTACGCTATGGGCACGGTAAGACGGGCAAGGATAGCAAGAAACAGGTGCAAGAAGGTAGTATGGGCAGCGTATAAAGGGTGATGGCAGAGTAAAATAGATGCTGAAATGGAAGGAACAATAAACATTGGGGTCATAATATGGATGGTATTATAAGTTAGCAGACATTGAGGCTGGTAAAGAGGTAAAGGAGGGGCGAGGATGGGTATGTGGAGCGTACTAAAAGAGAGTTGTTGAAGTTCCTCAAGCTGTCTGACAAAGCAGCCCCGACTAAAAGAGAGTAGGGAGTATTACTTAACAGAATTACAAATGATTAAGGATTAACTTTTTATCTTGACCTATTGTGGGGCTGGGGTTGAACGAGTACTGGTACCTCTAAACTGTGTCACAAACCGGGCAATTGGAGGTATTATTAACCCTCTTAAACATCAGCTAACGTACTACATGCACATTAACCTGACTAACACAAGGAAGTACAATATATCTCTCAATGCCATACCTAGATGTTCTTCACTGGGGAGGCTTCATTAATGTGGAAATAAATAATATGGTGTTTGTCAGCTGTCAATCCTTATACAGAACGTTCATCACGGGGCATGGGATATATATATATGGAATGTATGTGGTTCATGAAAGCAACGAGTGGATGAAGGGAGGGAGGAAGGAAGGGAGGAGGGAAGGAAGGAAGGGAAGGAGAGAGGGAGGGAGGGAGAGAGAGGACGGGAGGGAGGGGAACCAATGAAGGGTTAATGAAGAAGCGAAGGGTGAATGAATGACTTAACCACTAATGGATTATGAAAGACAGAAGAGTGAATGAAGAACAGAGTGAGTAAAGATGAAAGGCAAGAGTGAATGAAACCCGGAAGCCTCATTTAGAGTGAATAGAGATGTATTAGTCAGAGTGAAAGATATAACCTAAGCTGTTCCCACACATATATTATACTGTATGGATAATAGGGTTTCACACTCATCCCAACTCATCCCCCAGAAACCCCAGGCTATATATATATCAATACAGTACAGAAATTACTATACAGATTTCAAGTGTTATATCTGATAAGAACATGATATTCCAGGTATGACGAGATTATGTGAATGGTTTATTACAAGCGACATTGTATATATAATGTTGTATATACATTGAAATTTTCTTTTATTCCGACAATTTACCAATTCCTATAATACCCTTGTATTATGTGAAAAATTATCAAATAATAATTTTATTGATTAGAACCAAATTAAAACCACGTATCATGAAGAAAATCACTCATTGTGATGAATTATTAGTTTATAAAAATATTTTCCAATCTATACTATCACACTACCACTCTGATCAGTTTCATTCCTGTTATTAATTAAATGTACCACATTAATCACTTGTTCTCAGTACTATTATATATTATATACTCGTAAATATATATATCTTACTGTCACTAGGCTATGTAATTATTCAAGTTATTGTATAGTCACTACAAGTTTTCATTCTATGAAAAAAATATTATTCACTACATTTTTCTTGGCGTCTATATCATTCTAGTAATTGTCACTTCAGTCATAACAACACTAGCTATCGTTATTAAATTATTATCAAATATCAAAATTTAAATATTCCCTCATCAATACTCACTAAAGTTATCATTTCTCCACACACACTCACTCTAAGAATTAATTTCCTTATCAATACTAAGTCAAGTAGCCAATTCGTATCTCGTATTAAATATTTCCTCATCAACAGCATTCGTCCCTTTGGTCACCATCATCTCATCTCTGGAGCAGTACCTACCCACTCTGATCTTCCCTTCTCTAGTCATCACCACCTCACCGGCAATACCCACTCATACCATCCAAACTGCAAAATTCATCAAGCCAGCGTCTCTCCGGGATTAATTTTGGATCAAACTCCTGTACGAGAAGAGCCTGCCTATTTAAGTATGGATTCCATTCCGAAATTCCGCTGACCGAAAACTTGTTACAGACGCCCTGCTTGGTGGTGGTGGTGATCCTGGAATTCCCTGGATGATTCATTATGAAAAATACGTAACCAAACTCATGTTAGTTTAGAGTTCCGGTTCGCTCTAGTCGGATATGTACACAATCTGGCAAGGAGTTCAGGATTGGTTAAAATTATTCATGGATAAGAAAGGCTATTTTCAAAGTTTTCGCTTATGCTGTGGCAACATTTTACTTCATTGTTTAAGTCCATCAATGATAATTTTCTTTTATTGTATGCAAAATATATGTTAATCGATAGCTTTAATTAATCAGTGGCAAATTTTGAGTGGTGAAAATCTGGAGTAACGAGTCTGAGTGTTCGTCCTGGAAAGGCTCTGCTGCACTCAGTATAATATAATACACCAGTGGGCGAGTAAATAAAAGTGCCATTGGAAAAAAGTTTAAATTAACAATAAGTTTTCGGAGCTATTGCAAGGTCGTGTTACTCTAAGGTACCAAAACCTTCAATACCATCTCCGTCAAGGAATCAGAAGAAATAAATCCCTCCCTTATGACTGGTGAATATACACACAGCTGTTACAAAAGTCGAGTTCCATCCTTACTAAGGTTTACATAGCTTAGGACAATGATATATTAGTTTCTTTAGATCAATGTTCATTAAGAGGTAAAAAGGTTATATCATATATGCAGCTTGAAAGAGTAACACGGAGATTTTAACCATTTAAAGAAAACTGTATTAAATTTTCCATGATTCCTCGTTGCTAAGGCCTGTACATTGTTCACATCCGTATCACAACATTGTCGCAATTATCAATTATATGTCTATAAGAAGGAAATTCTTGACAGACTAGAAAGTGTCAATACTGCTTTCTGTAAGGTGGGATATATTTTAATACTATATCATTAATGAAAACTTTTCCATTTTTCACTATTTGGCTTCGAGGGTTGGTTCATTTCATAATCACTTGATAATGCAAATGTAAAGTAGGTGATGTAGGCTACTGATTTGCTGTTTATGTTAAAGTAGCACGTAGGCTGTATTCCATTTAATTTTTTGGCAATGTAACTAATAAGAACAGACTCCCAGACTGACCATCAGAACACTTCTTCTGTAAAGTAACGGGACGAGACGATGTTACAGGTGTTTCAGGAGACGAAGGAAGGGTTCACCAACCAATACTCTACCAGTGGGTGAAAGATTGATTTTGGGAGACCTCGCAAGGAAATGTCTCTTTACCAATTCATCCTTGTTATCTTTTATTTATAAATTCTTGGGCAATTTCCAATCACGTCTTCCTTCTCTTAAGTAATCCAGACACACCTTGAGAGTTCTACGTTACAGGAATAAATGTAAACCCAATAATACCATTGCTTAGTAACGGACTGAAACTAAAGCAAATATGGAAAATAACAACGGATATATATATATATATATATATATATATATATATATATATATATAATTGCAGTATACTGACTGCAATTTTACATTTTGCATCCCACAAAAAGGAGACAATTATTATATATAGCCTTTTTAACTGGTATAGTTAAATGACCGTGAAATTAATTCAAATAATAAAATGGCCACATCAATAGGAAATCTGCCAGTAGCCATAACCACCAACACCCATAGCCAACACTACACAGCCACCAGCGCTGTTAGTGAGAATAAAAACTAACTCTCCCCCTCGTCTGTTCACTCCTGCCTGCCACCTCTCTCGGCCGAGTGTAGAGGAAAAAATACCACACTGACCTAAATTAAGCCGGACAGCGAGAAAAAATACTCGACCCCACTCACCTGCTGCCGTCGCCGCAGGACCGTTATGGCCGTTTAACCGCCGCTCCCAGACTTAAATTTGAAAACTTTCCATTAAAACCCTCCTGGTGGTTGGTTACTTGTTGATGTAAAAAATATCCAGTAGTCAAGTATATAACAGTAATGAACGATGGAAAACGGTGGAGGTATTCACAATATATTGCAAAATAAATCTAGTGCGAATAAAACACAACCCTATTTTGTCCGCTAACGGCCAGGGAGCAGCGGTCAATAGTTGGGGCCTCAGTAGTATTATTTCCACTTATATCTTCCCGTTTTCAGTTTTCCCTTTTACACGCCTCATACTTTCAAATGCTACCTAGTTTGTTTGCTTATTTTTCTATATGTATTAATTCCTACTTGTTTTAACAGCGTGCGTGTTTTGTGTTACAGCGGCGGCCTGATGAGGGATGGAGCGGCCAGCAGCGAGTGAAGTAGATCGCTGCGGGAACCGATGACGAAGATGCGGACGAAACGACGGACGACAACACGGAAGGCCTATACCAATATCATATAAAAATATAAAGCTATTATTTCTGTGAACAGATAGACAATATAAGCTGATTAATTATACAATAATTTACTAGGTATATTTAAGATCAAACTGCACAGAAAATTATAGTAACATGGGCACTATATCCATCCAAGTCGAAAAAATAATTATGAACAATATATACAAACATATAATTTAGCCTCATACCCATAATACAATAAAAAGAAAAGTAACTCACTAATATAACTGAACTGTATATAACACGTTATATACACACCGTATCGATATGCATTTATAAACAAGACAATCTGGTCTGAACTACAACTGCATATAAATATAAGTGACTGCCACTGGTCGCTCACAAATTTCCATTAGCATCAGTATAATTAACAGTTAATAAATGGAAGGACGATAATAACGCAACCCTAAAACTGCCATTGGGAAAAATCACATGCCACCGGAATTGATACGAGCAGCAACTCCGATTAACTGCCACTTCAAAAATCATACGGTGGCCAACCTAATTATATCACGTTACCGTATGAATGCTTTACGCCCGGCATAAATCATCGGCGGGTCTCGTAACTAAAAATAATACCCACAGCGTTGGCGACACGCTTGTGTAAATTTATCGCTATTGATCCGAATAATAAAACTTCAACATGGCTTATATTTGTATTTTATTATCCTATGATTATAACACGGCAGACATTAGCGGGCTGCCAAACCCCATCGCGCCGCAAAACAACGCGGAAATTAACCCCGGCCCAAGCGATGGAATGGTGCGAATTTGGCACAGTAAAAAAACGCACCATTGACACACGACATCATTACCGCTCTCCATGACAAGACATAAGGGGGTAATATTTTCACAGCCACGTCACCATTTGGCCCCTAACACTCCTAAAACTCCAGGGCCGATGCCGATCCTTCTCATCCAAGCAATAACTGCAGTGCCGGAGGAATTTTTTTTGGGTAAATGGGGGTTTCTTCCACTCAATAATTATTAGATAGGTAATTTATCAAAAATAGATATATATGATAATAAAGATTGTAGTGTCACTCAATATATCGTTGGTAATCATTACTATTTTTCATTACAAAATTATATGATAGATGTTTACCTTCTATGTCGAACCATAAAAAATATAGACACCTTAAATGGTAAGAAAAAAAAAATAAACATAATAATTCATGCCTAATGTGATCATTATAAATTAATTAGCACTAATTATAAATTACCATATTCTAATTACAAGCGTCTAAAAAGTTCAAATTATCAAGTACTAATATAATAAAAATTGATGCAATATTCTGCGTAATCTAAAGTTTTACAATTAAAACAAAAACAATATGACTAACCCCTAAAAATCTAATACCAACTAAAAAATACTAATGCCCCTTTATATACCACAAGGTCTGGCCAATAAAGGGTGGGAATGGAGGCGATACGTCATCAGTCAGGATTAAAAAATGATAACCCCACTGTACTCAAAATATTCCACTTGGCAAAACGACCAACCGTAAATCATTGATAATATTTCCAAAATGACCGCAATAAAACTTTAGTTGTCGGGTAAAATAAAGAGGGGGAGGGGTGGCAGGAGGGACAGGGAGGGAGGGAGGGGCTTGATACATAAATCTAATTGTGACCTCGACTATATATACAGTATATATATTTTTTCGCTTCCTTTACAATATTTCTCTTGGTGAAAACTAAACTGTGTGGTGAATCACATACATCTGCTAGTATAACATATTCTCTCTCTCTCTCTCTCTCTCTCTCTCTCTCTCTCTCTGTATACCCTCTTCATCCCTCCATTCTCTCTCTCTCTCTCTCTCTCTCTCTCTCTCTCTCTCTCTCTCTCTCTCTCTCTCTCTCATACACACAGTCTGTTTCCACCACACAGTTAATATTTCTGATAGTGTTGTTGATGATGGTGTAACTGTGGCTGCTCTGATGATAAAGTTGGCGGCAAAGAACGGTAATGAGGTTGTTCCTGTCGACATGGTGGACACACACACACACACACACACACACAGGAACCCACACACACACACACGTACAGAGAAACCCACCCACCCACACACACACACATGAACCCACACACACAGGAACACACACACACAGGAACACACACACACAGGAACACACACACACAGGAACCCATCCACCCACACACACACACACAGGAACGCCCCCCCCCCCACACACAGGAACACACACACACAGGAACACACACACACACACACACACACACACACACACACACACACACACACACACACACACACACACACACACACACAGGAACACACACACACACATACAGGAACACACACACACATACAGGAACACACACACACATACAGGAACACACACACACATACACAGGAACACACACACACACGCACACAGGAACACACACACACAGGAACACACACACACACAGGAACACACACACAGGAACCCACACACACATACATACACACACACACACAGGAACCCACACACACACACAGGAACACACACACACACAGGAACACACACACACACACACACACACACACACACACACACACACACAGGAACACACACACACACACAATGTACTGTATTAGGACAGTAGAGGGGTGAGGGGGAGTTGGTGTTATGAGGTAGTGTTAGAATACTTGGTTATGAGGGATGGACACTGATGGCATATAGTGATGATAATGGTAGTGGTGGTTGTGGTTTAGGTAGTGGTGGTTGTATTTTTGGTAGTGGTGGTTGTGGTTTTGGTAGAGATGGTTTTGGTAGTGGTGGTTGTGGTTTTGGTAGTGGTGGTTGTGGTTTTGGTAGTGGTGGTTTTGGTTTAGGTAGTGATGGTTGTGGTTTAACTAGTAGTGGTTGTGGTTTAGGTAGTGGTGGTTGTATTTTTGGTGATGATGGTTATGGTTTTAGTAGTGGTGGCTGTGAATTAGGTAGCAGCGGGTGAGTTTTTGTTAGAGTTGAATATGATAATGATAGCAATGGTACTGGCTGTGAGACTGATGCTGGTGGTAGATTAGATTACTTATTAATATGATAGATAGTATTGGTGTTGGTGGCAGTGGACGAATGAATTTCCAATGTAAGGAGGAGCCACAGTTTGGGGAAGTGAGAGTCAAATTTTATCCCATTTTTATCTTGGTTAACTGTCTTACTGATCATCTAATATCGATAGGAAACATCGCCAAGAGGCAAACTAGATAACATATGATAACACTATATGAACACTAGATAACATATGATAACACAATATGAACACTAGATAACATATGATAACACAACATGAACACTAGATAACATATGATAACACAATATGAACACTAGATAACATATGATAACACAATATGAACACTAGATAACATATGCAAGTTTACATATTAATTAAAAAAGCATAATTCTCTGTAATTATTGAAAACATACTAATTCTGGTGTTTTGTTTTTCTCCTTAGTATCGGTGATAATTGTAAAGGTATTTTCTGTACTGTAGTTTTCATGTAAAAGGTACAATGCATTTTGTCTGGTGTAGTCAGTCACGCCCAATGGTCCTACAACACCAAAGGAAACGCCTCGAAAAAAAAATATATATTTATGTGAAAATATTGCTGTTGGTGTCTGTAATATTAGTTCATAAGATTTACTCTGAATGTTCATAGTTATTTACCTGATGCAAGATTTTTTTATGATCTCTATACCTACAAGAGGGGAGAGTTAACAATTATTTACAAGGGTACACCTACAACCATCCAAAGTTATGTTTAGCGAAGAATACATCTTTGGATTCTACATGTGCATTGCTTTCTTTGTACACCTCTGGCAGTGTGTGTGTGTGTGTGTGTGTGTTTGCGCAGGCAGAACTTGTGCGCGCGCGTGTGTATGTGTGTGCGTACATCTTGAAAATAGTACGCTGTAGTATGTACACACATACACACGCAAAGACCGGGCCAGGAAGGAAGGGAGAGAGGGAGGGAGGAAGGGAGATGTTGGGAGGGGAGAGAGGGAGGGAGGAAGGGAGATGTTGGGAGGGGAGAGAAGGACTTTAAATCTGCTTCCTCCCCTCACTACCTACCTACCTACCTACCTACCTCCTCCTCCTACCTCTCTCTCTCTCTCTCTCTCTCTCTTTCTCTTCTCTCCCCATCTCTCCCTCCCTCCCTCCCTCCGTGTACACCCTGTCTGTCTCTCTACAGTACGCAGTCACTAGGATCGAAAACCCACGCACTTTCCTCACTCACCCGAGTTAGTTGTCGAGGTGGTGATGGAGGTAGTGGTGGCTGTGATGGTGTTGGTCGTGGTAGTGGTGTTGGTGGTAGTTGGCTTTGTGGTGGCTGCTGTAATGGTGGTGTTGGTAGTGGTGGTGGTGGTGGTGTTGGTAGTGGTGGTGTTGTTGTTGTTGGTAGTGGTAATGTTGGTGGTGGTGATGTTGGTAGTGGTGGTGGTAATAGCTTTTGTTATTGTGGTGGTGGTGATGGTAGTGGTGGTGGTGGTGATGATGATGAAGGTGATGGGGCTAGTGAATGATGTGTTAGTGGTGGTGTTTGTAACAGCGACACTGGGTAAGATATGGTAGTGAGGGAAGTGGTGCTATTACTAGTGGCATTGGTTGTGGTTGTGGTTATGACGTAAATAGAGGATGTTGTGGATTTAATGGGGAGGCTTAGAAGTGGTAGTGGTGATGATGATCCTAGTGGTGGTAGTGGTGGTGATGTTAGTGGTGGTGGTGGTGATGTTAGTGGTGGTGGTAGTGGTGGTGATGGTGTATTTGTAAAGGATGTGTTTGTGATGGTAGAGATTGTGGTTGCTTGTAGTGGTGTAAGTGGTGAAAGATATAGTGGTGGAGGATTATGTTGTAGTTGTGATGAGGGTAAAGTGGTTGTTGTGTCGATAGTGATATTTTATAATTTGGCAATACAATATACTGTTTGTGTGAATGTGTGTTAGCAATCGTAGTGATATTGATGGTGATAGTGATGGATGATTTGATGTTAGTACTGATTGTTATGGTAATGGTGGTTGTGGTTGTTGTAGTGACGTTGGTGGTAGTTGCTGTGGCGATGGTTTTAGTGCTCGTTTTAGTAAGAGTGGTAGTGATGGTGGTGGCAGTGTGAGAAAGTGGTAGTGATGATGATGATGATGTTATTTTTGTAGTTGTTGTTGTTGATGGTGAGGGGATGAGGTAGTGTCGTTGTTGTTGTTGTTGATGGTAGTGGTGGTGGTGGTGGTAGGGGTAGTGGTGGTACTGGTGGTATGAGTGGTAGTGGTGGTAGGGGTGGTAGTGGTGGTGTTAGGGTGGTAGTGGTGGTAGGGGTGGTGGTGGTAGGGGTGGTAGGGTTGGTGGTGGTAGGGGTGGTACTGGTGGTAGGGGTGGTACTGGTGGTAGGGGTGGTACTGGTGGTAGGGGTGGTACTGGTGGTAGGGGTGGTACTGGTGGTAGTGGTGTTGGTGTGGGTGATAGTGGTAGAAGAATACTGGGATGTGGGTAGTAGGCAGTTAAATGTTGGCAATGGTGATAATGTAAATGGTGGAAGAGGTTGTATATATAGGTAGTAGTGAAGATGACAGCATTAGTGTTGCTTGTTTTGATGATGTGAGAAGCTGTGTAGGCAATGGTGTTGGTGGCAGATTTGTGTTGGCAATAGTATTATTATGTGGCAGTGGTTGTTTGCTGTTGTGATATTATGAGGAGATAATGACGAAGGCTATAATGGCAATAATGATGGTGGTGGTAATGGTGAAAGAATTATACCCATATATATTATAATGAATAAACCTTTACCTATACTGATAGTGGTTATAGGGAGCACAGCTGACGACTTCCGGCTATCAACTCTTTTAATTCATATACTATAGTACAGGAGTGATAAGCTTCTACAGTACAATGCTTAACCTGACACTAGTTCGACTCCCACTAGATGTTAGTACAAATTCTTTTACTGCATGTACGATTTTCTTCCCAGTGTTTTTCAAGGCCATTTTTTTTTCCACTTTGTGTATATATTTTAAATATGCCTATCTACCAAATTATCTATCATTTGAACTAAATATGAATCTAATCACTCTCATATTGATATGAATCTAATCATATTCATATTCTAAGATATGATTACTAAGCTATCTACCACTACTCTTTGTGCTGTTCTCAACAATGCAGATCATTGGGATACATGTATTCGGCTCACATGATTCTCGACAGATGTTATTTGGTACAATCCTGTATTCTGGGAAGTCTTTAGTATTACTTGTAAGAGACAATAAAACAAGCCACAGAGATATGATAGATTGTTGTGCTAATGAAACCTTATTATCGGAAGATCCATTTCATTTTTGGTACAGTGACTGCCTGTGTTTACTTGCTATATTATCTGTACCTTCACTGGAACCATTTCACCAGCATTGGATGACATAATTTCTTATATTTTTTTCTTTGAGGTTTGGTGTCAATGTTACGTTGGAAGGGAAATATCTACAAGATCGTAGGAGTAATATCTGTTTGTGATGCTCTCTACTTATCCAGCCCAACCTGATGACAACTCAACCTTTATACAGATAGTCAAGTGAGAATCAATGACCTTGAGCATTAAGAACCCTGTATCGTGTGTGAAAATTGGAGGCTTCTGATTCCTTCTGACCATGCCACGTAACAAGCTCCTTCGATATAGGTGGTGTTTCGTGGCAATATTTGAAGGACTCACTTATCTCCAATTTTCTGACTACAACACAGGGTCCCTTAATCCTGTGGAAGTGATTCGTGTAAGTGGTGGCGAGAAGTAACCTGCGAGGGGAAGATGAGAGGGCGACATATGAGTCTACCCAGTCCCCAAACAATGCTAAAAATCAGATTCTCTAGTCATGTACTGAGGTCGTCTGTTTCCTGGTAAAGTTTGGGGGAATCGCTCGAGCTACAATTCGCCCACAACATATTTACCCCAGTAAGAAACTGATATGGTTAATCAAAGTCCAAGAATGTGTCGGATTATAACAGTCTCTGAATAGAATATTCGACGTTAAATCTCTGTACAAGGGAAAGTGGGTAAGAGAGAGAAAGAATAACGAATGAGGGTCAATTTTAAAGAGGAATTTAAGAAACCTTTATATGAACCTACTATACATCCTAATACATCCTTCAATTGTCGAATGTTATCGCCTTTTTCTGTATCCATTATACTGAGCAACATACAGTACCATGACTTTGGGTATCAGTTCAGTACATTAATGTATATAGAGAGGACACAGAACATAATATACATGGAGTAACGTATATTGATATCTAAAGGAAAGATGAGGGAACTGGTATTGTACATTTTGACATTATGAGCCCAACTGGGTTTTTTGGATTATAGGTGAAAGGTGCGTACTTGAGGAAGCCACCGTCACTTGTGAAGCAGTTCTAAGTATGGTCTAAGTATGTTGATCCCGGTTTAATATAAAAGAGTAAAAGGCTATCGACAGAGAAACCTAGTCTATTATAATTAGTATTTCACTTCTTTATATTATGATGGACGTGTGTGTGTGCGTGTGTATTCTGGAGCAATTTCTATTGTGGAGTAATTTAGACTACTAATACCCCAGCCTAGTCATTTACAGCCGGTTGGGGTGTTAACATTTCCTATTGGCTCACAGTGCGTGCAATGATTCACGGACATAATGTTTTCATGGATTTCTTAACTTAGATATAATCCTGTCCGACTACACCATCATCGTTAAGACAGACAATTATAAAGGGACGAGTGATTTTGTGACCCCAACATCCATTGCAACCCCTCCTCTTTCAGATAATTAAGAGGATAACAAGATATTTAAGACAACCAGTCCATGCACCACACATACGATGCAGCAGGCAGAGAACACAGAATTAAAACAGTGAATTTCAAAAGATATTATGTCATATGTATTGCAACTGAAATCAAAGGGCTGCCAAGGGTATAGCATTCGTAAGATGGATTGAAAATGAGCATGCCAGTATTCTAATTTATCGTTTTACAATCATTATATCTAGAGTAGCTGCGAAAAGGATTATAAGTATGCCTAGATATACCAACAATCATCATTATCAGGAAACAGGTATACATAAAATGAAATGCCTCAAGCATAACAGTAATGGGTAACACTGTAACAGATGGAAACAGTGAAAGGAGAATTGTCCATGGGTTACAAATACATTTTATCAAGACAAAGGGAGGAGGAAATGGACGTGCAGAAGCCCCCGCGGTGTAAGAAAAACATTAGCCTGATACCTGCCTTCTCCCAGCGCATCAGACGCTGCCAAGAACTCCAATTTACTGTAAAGAGAATGGCTGCAGAAAGTGTTGTGCGAGTGGTACTGAGCTGAGCTGAGGTGTGGGCTTTGATCTTGAAGGAAGAAATTATGGCTACCGGACCAAGAAGTTACTCAATAATTATGTTCTCAGTAATATTTTGTAATTATTTATACTGTAATCAAAACTAAAGATATTTACCGACACGCGGACAAAAATATTACATGAAAGACTACGAATGACTTATCGCATTTATTCACTCTTATAGGGCAGGTGAATAGTACTTCCGGATTCAATATGTGCCTTCAAATAGGAAATAAAGAAGATTTAACCCCTGGTAAAAAAACAAAAACAAAAAAAACTAAAATCTGATTACAATGACAAGAGAAGTTTCAGAAATACAAAGAAGAGTAATTAAGTTTAAGCCTCCCGGGGGCAGTTAAACAGACATAGAGAGAAGCATGAATAGAAAGAGCAGAACACGAACTAAAGATTAACAAAGCTGAATATAAACAATGAATTCCAGTCACTTTTAATACTGTTAGGCTAGGCTGACTTACATGTAGTGACCGTCTTATATCGTATACCGATGACTGTCCCCTAATGATACAAAGGTCCTTAAAACTATCGTCTATATTAATGGTGTTCAAGCATCCTACATTACAGCTACAACTACCACCACCACCATCACCACCACACCAATTTAAGGAGTCCACCGTCCCGACAGCATGACCCAACAACACCACCACAACTCCCTGTACTATCCTCACCATCACCACCAGGACCTCCATCACTACCCTGAGTCCCAACAGCACTATTACAACAACCCATTCACTACCACCACCATTACAAAAGATAAAGAGAAACCCTATCTAACCGGCACCAACCACACCACCACTACCACCACCACCACCACCACCAACAACAACAACAACAAACACCCTCGCTCGTATTTTCAACTTGTGATCATAGCAAAAGTTGAGGGGGACACACACATATCAGAAAGGGGAGCTCAGAAATACCCTCTCTCTCTCTCTACTGTCCTCGGAGTTTTATCATGCGTGTGACATTCCCAGTCACTCTGTAGAGGAGTTTAATTGGGTGTGATTTTCTTGTGGTGCTTCGGGTTTGCCTCAAGAATATGTATGACTCTTCTCACGTGTCTTCGCCAACAGCATCCATGTTAGACAAAATATCAAGAGATTTTTAACACGTTGTACAGGTATCACGGTCCTTAGGGTGTGAGTAAATATTTAACCTTATCACCTTACGTCTCACACCCGCCACCATCAATCACGTCCTTGGGTTTTATGTTTCACCACCACCACCCCCACCAATAGCAGTCACGTCAGAGCAGCAGCGTTGGGTTGGTCTAAATCAGTGACAAGTTTGGCGATGCGGGGGGAAAGTTATACCAGCCAGGGGTTTAGAGTGATGGCAGCAAAGGAGGAGAGAAGGGGAAGGGGTGTTGATACTTATCTTAACACTCAGGCTCGGGAAACACACACGTTGCTTCAATCAACATGTAATACTTTAGACTTTCTGCCCTAACGCCTCAGTCATTCAGCATCGTTTTGAAGCGAATATTAAAACTAGTGAAGAATCGGATACCCGTATCCGCATCCGCGGATTATTCACTTTTTCAAAAAATCCGCATCCGTAGCCACATTGGTAATGCAAGCAACATCCGCATCCGCGTTTTGAGAATGAGGATATGAGGATATTATTCAACATTGTGCATACTGCGGAAAATTCGTAAGATATTCTGAATAAATTTCTGAAAGAAAATGTAATAATCTATTCTATGTTCCCTCAAACTCGTTGTAAGCCCTTGTATGGATTGATTTTATAGTTTAAACTCGTTTTTGAGAAGCGTATGCTTGTTATTCATTAGTCTGTTAAGAGAGAGAGAGAGAGAGAGAGAGAGAGAGAGAGAGAGAGAGAGAGAGAGAGAGAGAGAGAGAGATATCAGTGTAATGGGCATAGGTATGGAACATCAAGAAAAAGATCATCATCAATAGGACAAGAGCAGCGCCCTCCTTTTCCTTGGATATGAAAACAGTGAGGCGTGAGTGTCTATGCGTCCAGAAGACCGTAAGTTAACTTGGTGAGAGAGAGAGAGAGAGAGAGAGAGAGAGAGAGAGAGAGAGAGAGAGAGAGAGAGAGAGAGAGAGAGATGCGACCATCACTTATTTTACCTGAACACTCTGAGACACTGTGGCGGCGTGGCATTTACATTACCGAGAACTTTCCCTCCGTATCTTTCCTTCCATTTCCTGTCACTTTGCCACACACAGCATCTATCCTACCCCCAGCCAGGTCCAAACTTTGCCCCAGCTCCTGACTGCAACACACACACACACACACACACACACACACACACACACGCACGCAATATGCCATCGCAAGCACACACACCACACACACACGATGCCATCGCAAGCACACACACACACGATGCCATCGTAAGCACACACACACACGATGCCATCGTAAGTACACACACACACACACACACCATGAGCAGCAGCAGTCAACTCTCCCCTCTTCTCCTCCCCTAGTTGGAAGTGTTTATCGTGGGTAACAACTTCCAGCGCCACCTACACGCCACACTCTCTCACTACTTCCTATCTAGTTGCTTCGCTTCAATGATGTTGCTTGACTTCGTTTGTGGGGACTTGTGTAAATAACGTGGTGTTCTGGAAGGGTGTGTGTGTGCATGTGTGTGAGAGTGTGTGTCTGTCATTAGCTATGTGCGTTGCGTGCTACATTGATGTGTGTTCCAATGTCTTTCAGTAGGAGTGAACGTATTATATGGCTGTCGATTGCATACACGGCTTACGCAAAAATGGGTGGAGAACCTATAATTTTTTTACGTCGCTTTCTAGTCCTGCACCCTGTTCATTCATCAACATCTTACATTGCCGCTCGCCGCAATTTTATTCACTCAAACTCACTGACTGATAGCTCATTATTTTTCACTTCCCACACTACCAAACGAATCACGGATCAATTATTCAAGTAACTATTAACCAACCACCCACACACGACGCTCTCAATCAGATGTAAAAAAGTAGTTCAATCAATCAATCATCCTTTTTCATCACTCATTCATTCTTACATTCATCTGCTTAAACTACACTTCAACCAGCAATTGAACATTTAACCACCTAATCAATCATAAACAGCACACCCACCTACCATCCGGTCAATGAACCAAACAACCAACCAAGTATCCATTCATTCATTCAACCAACTGACCAAACAACCCACACATCAACCAACTAACAAGCAGTACCACTAACTTCACCTCTCCCTTCCCGACACCCATGCTACAATCATCAGTGTTACAACCAGAGTAACATGTACCCCCTCCCCCTCCACACTTGACAAGTCGAGAAACCTGAGTGGTGTGTGTGTGTGTGTGTGTGTGTGTGTGTGTGTTCCAAGGCAACGTATGTGTACGTGAAAATGAAAGATGTTGAGTATTCTGTAAATGTATACAGAGGAGAAAACGGAGGATGACTGCATTCATCTATCTATATATATATATAAGAAAGTAAGTGTGTGTGTGTGTGTGTGTGTGTGTGTGTGTGTGTGTGTGTGTGTGTGTGTGTGTAGTCATTGGGTATTCAGTGGAGGTCTTGGCCCCGTCACTTAGTGCCAGTATCAGCCTTGCCAGTTAAGACAGACTTGCTCATACACCTTCCAAGATCACATCAGCTACTCCAGCTACTCCACTTACGTCGCCAGTTATGACCAACCGATCATGGTAGAGCTAAAACCATTTCTACCGATGGCTTCCCTTGTTTTACACCAATTAGCCTCGAGTTATGATGCGATTAAGTGAGGAGGAGGTTGCGATGTCTCTCGTCTTCAACATCTAATTCTAAATCTCATTTGGCAATCATGTGAGTTTCCATAATATTTTGTTTGAAAGACATTTGTACAGTACGCAAGATAAGCTTTATTTTCATAAATACTACACGAGTAATAAGTAATTACTGATGATGTAGCACTATTCTAACCTATCTAACACGATCTAACCAAAGAGTTGATGTTCATACTTTCTTATGCTGTAAGTAATTATCTGTGACGTTCGAACGACAACTAGAGAAGACTATGTTTATAGGTTATAACATAGCATGTAATATGTACTTTCATTTCAAGTGCAGTAATGCTCTCTGCTATTCAAATTTGTCTTTCCCTTGGTTACAAAGCCTCATTGACCAAGAGTTAAGACACGATAACCTCGTTCAGAAGTTTAATATTTTCAATTACTTTATTCCGGGTTGCATAAGAAGATATCAATCACAACTGTCTGATTTACAGTCATTTCAGTCATTGGGACTCATTCAGGTATCCTAATCCTTTTTATGATGAACCTAAATAATTTACTAGAATTATGTGGTTTGGAGGAACTGGAGAGCCATTTCGTCCAAGTTTTACTACGAAACGGATCCCATCTTTGTTTTCTGGCACACGAAGCAGATCTCTTCATATTTTACTCACACCCTGATAAATTATCAGTTTCAAACATCTTTTTATTTTGGACTGAACACAGTATAAAATTACCTTAAAAAGAAATGACACTGACAGAGCTGAGACTCGAACCCATTCAAAATGAGAAATGTAATTGACATTAGAGTAGAGAAAGTAGACTAACCTAGCCTATAATGGTGCTATCTGGCAACTACTCCGGGTACTCCTATAAGAAATGTATGAGAGGAGTTGCCAGCTACTACCTCCGTTTGTTTACAAAAATTTTCCCGTCTTGGAATCTGTATCGTAATAGTAGATGATTATATAAACTTAGATCAGGCTGAAATTGAGTCCCAGTTCTGTCACAGGTGTTTCCTTTAGAATAATATATTGCCTTGATACCCTTAACTATATAAATACAATATCTAAACAGAACCTGAGAACGCTATCCATTACAATCATCTAAACAGGAACCATATATATATATCACTGGAGACCCTCATGTATCTCAATATGATAGGCAAACATATCGCTCCTAATCAAAGGCAACGTGTGGGGCAGTAAACTCGTGTATGGCCTGTTGATGGATGGATGGTAAATGGGAATGATGCACGCTTCTTTTCCTATAACACACATACTCAAAGCGAGAACATTTCTACATAAGAGACCATCTACAGTAACTATCTAGATGTTGCACTGTTAATAGTATGTGATTGGGATGATGTTTAGAACCGTACCAAGATTTTTTTCATAGCCATGCAGAGTCCATTTCCATGCGCCGTAATGACAGATTCTGGACAGTGTAAGAAGTTGTGTACGATAAGTTTGGTTAATCTGATTATAGACCTGTGTACTGACAGCAGACAAAGAACTGATTACCCGTGGAAAATATGGATGGGAAGTAGCCAAGGAACACCCTCACTGTAAGCAAACTAACCAATAGATGTTTCGAATACTGTACAAAAAAAGATTGGGTAATAACTTTCCACTATATGTAAAATTTGAAAATACCGAATATACCAGCCTACCAAAATATACGAAACTCTCGACTATATAGCAATCATAGAAGGTTCCCAAGACCATATGAAAATAAGAGATAAGGACTCGTCAGCCTGTCCCACCACACAAGTACAACAGGAACCCGTCTACACTTTCAGCCATAGAAAACAGAGAAGGAGGAGGAGAAGGAGAGGAAGAGGAGGAAAAGGGGAAGGAGAGGAGGAGGAGGAAAAGGGGAAGGAGAGGAGGAGGAGGAGGAGAGGGGGAAGGATAGGATAGGAGGAGGAGGAGGGGGAAGGATAGGATAGGAGGAGGAGGAGGGGAAGAATAGGAGGGGGAGGGGGGCAGTAAGAGGGGGAGGGGGAAGGGGAGGGGGAATTGGGGCAAGAGTTGGGGGAGGGGAAGGATAGGAGGGGGAGGGGGCAGGAGGAGGGGGAGGGGGAGTTGGGGAGGGGGAGTTGGGGGAAGAATTGGGGGAGGGGGAAGGAGAGGGAAAGTTGGGAGAAGAGTTGGAGGAGGAGGGGAACCAGGAGGAGGGGGGTCCAGAGTGAGGCGAAATTCCAGAGACCCGGGGGGACAAGACAAGCCTTTCCTTTCCTCTCTCTCTCTCTCTCTCTCTCTGAAACCCCCCAGCGAAATTATTTTACGACTGTCGTGTATATTCTCAAAGTGAACGGGGTTAAATATATTGGGGTGAGTGGCGGGCCAAAGTGAGTGGCGGGGTAGTCGACCAGACGGCGGAAGAAATTACTACACCTTCCTTCCTTCCTTCCTTCCTGCCCTCACTCACTCACTCTTTCTCTTTTTTTCTCTCTTTCCTCCCATACTCTTTCTTTCTTTCTCTTTCATACCTCGTTTTCCTTTTCTTTTTCCCCTTCCCCCTTCCTTTTTCTTTCCCTCTTCTTCTGGTTGTCATTTTTTCTTTGTCTTTTATTCCCCTTCAACATTATTAACTCTCCCATTCTTATTTCCACATTTCCTTTCTTATCCTTCTCTGTTTGTCCACACACTCCTATTCTTCTTCTCTCTTATATTTCCATTTGTTTGTTTGGCCTTTGTCCACTCCTTTCTTTTAATTCTCCCTAAATTTTTAATCATGACTGTACAGCATGGAGGGAGACAGAGACAGAGAGACAGAGACAGAGAGAGAGAGACAGAGAGACAGAGACAGAGAGACAGAGACAGAGACAGAGACAGAGAGACAGAGACAGAGACAGAGACAGAGACACAGAGAGAGACAGAGAGAGAGAGAGAGAGAGAGAGAGAGAGAGAGAGAGAGAGAGAGAGAGAGAGAGAGAGAGAGAGAGAGAGAGAGAGAGAGAGAGAGAGAGAGAGAGAGAGAGAGAGAGAGAGAGTTACAAGGAGTTACAAGGAAAAGAAGTACCCTAGGGGACCTTACGATCCATACAAAGAGGGTACCTGTGGGTTTAGTTGCGCAAGTAGGCGACCGTCCTCGAATGTGTCATGTGAAACCATCAAGGAACACTCGCACAACGGCTTAAACACCTAGACGGTGGTTTAAGGCTTTGTCTAATCTGGACTTGAACTGATCCACAGAGTTGCTGTTGACCACATCAGCAGGAAGCGCGTTCCAAGTACCGCAGATGCTGTATGTAAAGAACTTACCACACAGATCACGGTTGTATCGCTTCAGTTCAAGTTTGTAGCCATGATTCCTGGTTGTGCCCTCACTGAGTTGGAAAATGTCCCTGTAGTCTACATTGTCAAAGCCTCGTAGTATTTTAAACACTTCGATAAGCTGACCACGCAGTCTCCGGGTTTCCAAAGAGAACAGGTCGAGTTCTACCAACCGATCTTTATAGCTCTTGTGTCTAAGAGAGGGTATAAGTTTGGTTGCCCTGGCTTGCACTCGTTCCAATCTCGCGATATCCTTCCGGTAAGAAGGACTCCAAAACTGGACTGCATACTCCAGGTGCGGTCGGACAAGGGAATTGTACAGACAAAGTACTATCTCCTTGTTCCGGTATCCAAACTGTCGCTTTATGTACCCTAACATCCTTTGGGCTTTCTTCTCAGCCTCAATACACTGCTTTGAGAACTTGAGGTCACTGGTGATAGTTACACCCAAGTCTTTCTCAGTATCAGTGCTTACGAGAGCATTGCCCTTAAGGTTATACTCTGTTCGGGGGTTTCTGTGGCCTATATGCATAACTTTGCATTTGTTCACGTTAAATGGCATTTGCCACGTGTCAGACCACTCCCCGATCTTCCTAAGATCTTCTTGTAAGCGGGTAGTATTTCCTTCTTTCGCGACATTCATACCAAGCTTAGTATCATCGGCGAATTTGGAAATCTTGGCAACCATGTCACCATCCACGTCATTAACATAGATGATAAACAGTAGTGGTCCCAGAACAGAACCTTGGGGAACACCGCTAGTAACGGGCACCCACTCTGAAGCCTGTCCATTCACTACCACCCGCTGCCGTCTGTCACTTAGCCAGTTCTCTATCCAATTTGCCACATTTCCGTCTATGCCCAGTGCACGCACTTTCCGAAGGAGGCGGCGGTGGGGTACCTTATCAAAGGCTTTCTGAAAGTCTAAGTAGACAACATCGACCGCTTTATCCCGATCATGCTCACTGAAAACAAAATGGAAGAATTCCACCAGATTTGTGAGGCATGACCGGTGCTGCCGGAACCCATGCTGGGAACCCCTCAGTAGCAAATTTGATTCTAAGTGTGCTGTTATTTTGTCCACCATGATGCTCTCCATGAGTTTACAGACTATCGAGGTTAAACTGATGGGTCTGTAGTTTGACGGTTGGCTAGCATCTCCCTTCTTGAAGATAGGAGTCACCTCTGCCTCACGCCAGTCTCTAGGAACGCATCCAGTCTGGATTATCCTGTTGAAGACCATGCACAGGTGCCGTGATACTTCACCATGCACTTCTTTCAATACTCTAGGTAAGAACCCATCCGGACCGGGGGACTTGTTTGCTTTTAATTCGATTATTTTTCTCTCAATTTCTTCTTGGGTGAAGACCATTGACTCCAACTTCTCACTGAAGGAGTCCAAAGGTTCGGGAATGGGACCACTCTCCTCAGAGAACACTGAAGAGAAGTACTCATTTAAGAGGTTAGCATTTTCTGCATCAGAGTGCATCAATGCTCCATCCTCATTCACCAAGGGACCGATCCTGCGTCGGATTGGTTTACGGCCATTCACATAACTGAAAAACTCCTTGGGGTTCTCTTTGCAGAGTCTAGCCACACGGACCTCCTCAGCACGCTTAGCCGCCCTTATTTTGGACTTCACGTTTCGATTCAGTCTTCTATGACCGTCAAAGTCCCCAGATGCCTTCGCTCGACGATACGCAGTTCTCCTCTCCCTTAGTAGGTTACGGATTTCCCGATTAAACCACTTCGGTTGAATGAACTTCTGACCTGTTCCCTTCAGAGGAATAAAGCGCGACTGAAGTTCCATGAAGGAAGACAAGAATGACCTCCACAGATCATCAGCACTCTCTCCCTCCTCTAGTTCCATTTCAGCAACGCCTTCACGAAGACCTGCAAAGTCCGCTCTCCCCATGTCTAATTTTCTATGCACCGGGGTCACGGACTCCATATTAGGGACCTTAACTGAAAATCTTATAAGCTTGTGGTCGCTTCCACCTATTTCTTCATTTACAGAGAGGTCTTGAATGATGTCATCCTCGGAGGTGAGGACCAAGTCGAGTATGTTAGCACCTCTTGTTGGCTCCCTTACCCATTGAGTGAGGAATTCATCATTTACAAACTCCAAGAGTGGTGTGTTCTCGGCAGAGGGCTCTCTGGTTTCCCAGTCAACATGTGTGTTGAAGTCCCCCATAAGGATGCACACCCTGCCGTCCACTAGTTCACCCAGCAACTGGTATAGGTCCCTGTCCATCTCATTGAGTTGTCCAGGGGGTCTATAAAGCAGAAGGGTTCTGTATTTTGCAGTGCCTATTTCTAGGTCAACTCCAAGGAGCTCATGGTTCGATGTGATGTTGCAGGTCATCGATTTGATGGAGTTCTTTACATACAACAGCACAGAGAGAGAGAGAGAGAGAGAGAGAGAGAGAGAGAGAGAGAGAGAGAGAGAGAGAGAGAGAGAGAGAGAGAGAGAGAGAGAGAGAGAGAGAGAGAGAGAGAGAGAGAGAGAGAGAGAGACAGAGAGACAGACAGAGACAGAAAAAATGGGTATACGGAAGAAAAGGTTAAGGAAAGAGAAGAGGGTGGGGGAGATAAAGGAAAGGTGTTGGGCAGGTGTCAAAAGAACGGATGGAAAAAAGGAGAAGCAAAGGTGGGATGGGAAAGGAGGGAAGATATACCGGAGAAATATGAGGAGAGATAGGGCAGATGTCAAGACAGTAAATAACGAAAAGAAAAATATCTGAAAACAATGAATTTTTTTAACACAACCTCAAAGAAAGAAACTATTTGCACATATATCGTATCAATAATAATTAACACCTCCTACACACTGGGAAATAAGAGGTATATATGGCATAAACTATTAACAAAGAAAGTGAGTTTTGGAAGGAACGCGGAGGGTGCTCAAACCTTCCCCCCCCCCCCCAGAGAGAGACGGTGTAGTGTGTGGAGGATGTGGTGTGGGGGAGGGTGACACCAGTGACAACTAAGCGGCCGGAAAAAAATGGCACTCTATTGGATCGAGTGCGGATGAAGGAAAGGAATTTTTGTTCAGGAGGGAGTGTGTTGCAGGAAGGGGAGGAAGGAAGAGGTGTGTGTGTGTGTGTGTGTGTGTGTGTGTGTGTGTGTGTGTGTGTGTGTGTGTGTGTGTGTGTGTGTGTGTGTGTGTGTGTTATGCGTGGGGGAATGTGTGTGTTGCAGGGATGTGAATGTAGGAAGGATGTAAGTGTAGGTGTATATATGTGTGTGTGGTATGGGTATCGGTTCTTGAGTTCCCTGGTGCTGCTTAATTGCTTTAGTGGGACATTATTTTTTAGGTGAATTGAAAGATACCAGAGACTTTTGTTTGGACACATAAATGAAGTGTCCATATATACCAAACTCAAACACAGCCACATGCATACGAAGACAAAATGTATCACACTCGACCACGCACACATGCACGCAAACATGAATACACAGACGCACGCACACACACATCAAGCGCAAAAAGAAGGGCATTCGATTTCGTGCAGCGAGGTTCGAATCCCCCTGAATTTCCTCTTCTCCAAGCACGTCCCTTGAACTGCATGGAGGCCCCCCGGCGGCTGCTGTGTGTGTGTCTGTGTGTCTGGTCCTCTGTTTGTAAACGAGCAACGAACTGGCCTGTTTTGCCCGGCCTCTTTCACACACTCGCCCGTTCCCTTGTGTGAATCAGAGGGCGAGGAGAGGGTGAGGTGGAGGGGAGAGGTGATGGGGCAGGCAGGGAAATACAACACGGAAAATGGAGTGATGGGACAGTTTACACGAAGGAAAATACGGCATGCAAAATGGATTGATGGGCCAGGTTGCCTAAAGGGAAATACGACCTGCAAATGAACTGACGGGGCAGGTTACATTGAAAGATATGGAAGATATGAAATGAAATTAAGGGGCACGGTGTGAGACATACGACAAAAAAAAAGAAAAAAAAAAGTGATCGTGAAATTTACTAATGGTTTAACAATTTATGCTGAGTCACTACAACACAGGCAATATTACGGAGAAGGTGAATAGAACTAAAAGTATTATATATATTTGTTAACCTTCCTATTGAGCTGGTGTATATTTCTATTAAAGAGGATTTTTCGTTTCTGGCAAATTGACAGGCTGGCGAGGTCCTCCACACTACTACAAAGCAGATTTCAATCAATATTCTGAGAGACAAATCTGTTTCCTGTATAGCTTGGAGAAATCAGTAGCCTACCACCTCGCCCACAACATGAAACCAATTTAAATCACACTCTTTGACTTAACTCTCCTGCCTTACCTCCCACTCCTTTCCTTGCTACCCATACTATATATTTTATTATGTTGGATATAGTGGCTACTCCAATGTCTCCCTTTGGAAATTCTTAATCACATAAATTGTCTTTCTTGCCTCTTTTCCTTTCCAAATTAATGTCTTTTCTACTATAACGCTCCATCACCCGTACAAGAAGGTGAATAAGCCTGGCGCGAGTTGTTTCCCAGGTGATGTTTGCATTTCTCAAGTACAGTATTATTGACAAGTCTTGTGCCATAACATATTGCTATAATCTGTCGTTCATTAATTCGGAAAAAGATTTGAGACATAATTATAAGGTATATGAATAACTATCATCTAACACAAAAATAGGCATCGTCTTGTCAGTCTGTTACCTCGACCTTATAAGACCTTTCATTAATTAAACGTTGTTACTGGTCTCAGCCTAATTGAATTTTGAAGGATTTAGTAAGATTTCTGAACCATGACTTCTCTTGGTCTTGCTTGCTTCTCCTTCACGCCCCCTTGCTCCTTCAACTTTACCCCCTCCTCTATGCCTCATCACGTGCCCCCCTCCCTCTCACCGTGTTGGGTGTGGTGGGGCCTGAGGAACGACTGTTGTCCTTGGCGTCATGAATCGTGAGCTAATTGGCAGCACATCACCACACACTCCAGGCCGGCACAAGACACCGCATACCAAGGTGACTAGTACCTCTCTCTCTCTCTCTCTCTCTCTCTCTCTCTCTCTCTCTCTCTCTCTCTCTCTCTCTCTCTGTGTGTGTGTGTGTGTGTGTGTGTGTTTGCCCCTTCATTCTCTCTCTCTCTCTCTCTCTCTCTCTCTCTCTCTCTCTCTCTCTCTCTCTCTCTCTGTGTGTGTTTGCCCCCTTCATTCTGCCTCTCTGTCTTTCTCCTTCCCACTTACCGACTGTCTGTCTATCTATCTGTCTGTCTTTCTATCTGTCTGTCTATCTGTCTGTCTATCTATCTGTCTTTCTGTCTGTCTGTCTATCTATCTGTCTGTCTATCTGTCTCTAACCTCTTCCAACCTCTTCCCGTTCCAGTCTCAACATCTCCCTTCGGTTGCCTCTTCCCGTGTTCTGTCCTTCTCTTCCTTAACTCCACACTTCATATTATTTCTCCTTCCACTTTTGTCCCTTCACTGAGCCTCCTCCTTTACCTTCCCATGATCTACCTCAAATCCCCTCTCTCTCCTTTCTCACAGTTTCCCCTTTGTCTCAGTTCTCTCTCTCTCTCTCTCTCTCTCTCTCTCTCTCTCTCTCTCTCTCTCTCTCTCTCTCTCTCTCTCTCTCTCTCTCTCCTCCTTCGTTGCTTTATTATCCTTCACCCTGGCATATAAGTAAGCACAGTATAAAACAAACTTCTTCGTAAGTACCATTTGGTCTGTTGCTGTTTAAAATTTAATTGTATTCATTTGGATTCATTCGTATCTCTCTCTCTCTCTCTCTCTCTCTCTCTCTCTCTCTCTCTCTCTCTCTCTCTCTCTCATTCCTTGGGTAGCCTATACTTTGATTATCAACCCCTGTCTTTCTTTCTCTTTCTACACTCCCTCATCCACCTCTATCTCCGCTGATCTCCTCCCTACACTCTTTATGTCTCCCTAATCTCCCTTCCTCCTCTCCTCTAAAGCGCTTCAAATCTCTTCGCGTGTTTCTCTCTTGCTCTCATTCGCAATCACTCTCTTGCTCTCCCTGCTGCTTTTATACTATCTTCCTTTCCTTTCTTTACAATCTCTCTCTCTCTCTCTCTCTCTCTCTCTCTCTCTCTCTCTCTCTCTCTCTCCCCTTCTGTCGTCATAATTTCCCCCTAATATTTTCCTCCATGACCTGTCCTCTCTGTCTCTCTGTCTGTCTGTCTATCGAACACCAATAATGCGGCTCTCTGTTGTCTGTTTGTTTGTTTGTCTGTCTATTTATCACCTACACTACCTGTCATTTTTTTTCATGTCTATCCATCTACCTAAACTTCTATGGTCTATCCCCTTTTTCACGAGTGTTTGCTGATCATCTATACTCTTCCTCTGTCTATCGCTTCCGTATCTGTCTGCTCCTCTGTCTGTCTGCCCGTCTGTCTGTCAGTCTCTCCAACAACTACACTGCACCTCTCTGTCAGTCGCGCTATGAAAATGTTGAGGTGTAGAAAGTGAAGTTGCCAATGTTCCGAGGCTCAAATCTGCACTGGTCAGAATTTATGCGATGCTCCACACCTCTCACCCCAACCCTCTACCCCAGCCCACCTTCATCCATCAACTCCTCCATCCATCCATCCATCCATCCATCCATTCTTCTCCCTCCTCTACTTCATCCCCCTTCCCTACCTAAATTCTCTTGCCCTTTTGTCTGCCCCTTCATCCCTTTTCCCATTTACCTATCTCCGTCTCCCACCCCTGGCACCACTATTCTCCTTTTAATCACTCCATCTCCCTCCCTTTCAACCCTTCTCTATCCTCCCTCCCTTTCAACCCTTCTCTATCCTCCCTCCCTTTCAACCCTTCTCTATCCTCCCTTTCTTTCTACCCTTCACTATCTTCTCCTTTTCACCCATCTCTATCCTCCCTTCTTTTCAACCCTTCTCTATCCTCCCTTCCTTTCAACCCTTCTCTATCCTCCCTCCCTTTCAACCCTTCTCTATCCTCCCTTCTTTTCAACCCTTCTCTATCCTCCCTTTCTTTCTACCTTTCACTATCTTCTCCTTTCAACCCTTCTCTATCCTCCCTCCCTTTCAACCCTTCTCTATCCTTCCTTCCTTTCAACCCTTCTCTATCCTCCCTCCCTTTCAACCCTTCTCTATCCTCCCTCCCTTTCAACCCTTCTCTATCCTCCCTCCCTTTCAACCCTTCACTATCTTCTCCTTTTCACCCTTCTCTATCTTCCCTTCCTTTCAACCTTTCTCTATCCTCCCTTTCTTTCTACCCTTCTCTATCCTCCCTTTCTTTTTACCTTTCACTATCTTCTCCTCCTTTCAACCCTTCTCTATCCTCCCTCCCTTTCAACCCTTCTCTATCCTCCCTTTCTTTCTACCCTTCACTATCTTCTCCTCCTTTTCACCCATCTCAATCCTTCATTCCTCTTCACTGCTCTCCTCCTCCTTTCCTTTCCACCCATCTCCATCAAGACCTCTCTCCCCCTCCCTCACTTTTCACCTTCTTTCTCTAACAGCATTACTCATCCTCCCGTTCCCCAAACCCTTATTCCCTAAGTGTATGGTGTATTATGAGGCCAGTGCTACTTCAACTCGTATATACTGAATCATCTAAAGTTCTAAACCTATATGATGTGAAGAGTGGAAAGAGAACATCGTAATGGAAAGAAATATGGAGTAGTGCATCCCAATGAGCAAAATATGGCCTCAGAATGGGAAAGAAAGGCATCGAAAGGGCATAACGTAAATCAGAAAGGCGCATAATGAGGCATCGAAAGGGGCACAATATGACACAAACTCTATTTACAGCTCGGCATCGTCAGATAACAAACAGTCTTCATTATACTTTACCCCCCAAATAAAGCAAATCTTTAAGGATACTAACAGCACCAGCAACAGTATATGAGGTCTAGGTTGGAGGTGGAGTGCATGCTGACTGACTGACTGGTTGGCTGCGGCAGTATATACAGCAGCAAGCAGCACCAGCAAGCAGCAGCAGCAGCACCAGCAGCAGCAGCAGCAGCCCTCACCATGCGGCCGGCCGACCCTCCCCCTGGTCACCTGTCCGATATTCCCTATTGGATATTCGAGCAGCTCATGTGGAGGGGGACGGACAAGATCAGGGATTTGTCGACAGAATATCTCTTTTCATTTTCGCCATCAGTTTTCATAGGGCGGATTTCCCCCCTCTCTTTCTGCAAACAAAGGTAGATAATAGAAGTATATATGGGATACACCGGGCCACATAGGGTTTAAAAGAGTGGCTGCTGGCTGAAAGTTGTGGTGGTGGTGGTGGGGGGAGGGGGAGGAAGGGGGTGACAGATTGATTGAAGACCAGTTGTTGTTTATCTAATTTTTGAGAGTTGTTCCACTTTACATTGTGGTTGATGAAGTAAATAGGGAGTTGAGTTACAGGTCTATAATTACCAACACCTATAAGGCTCCGATGACGCACATAACAGTCTCATTTACAACTACATTTTTTCCTCAGCGGCTGGTTCACTGTCTTGGTTCTTCGCATTGCCAAAAATTCTGTGTACGAAATAATATATATGGTCCTCGGTCGGTTGTCTTGTTGCTGGGTACCGATCAGACGTTTGAATCCCCATGCAGTGACGAGCCTGGAATAGTGAATAATATAATACCCTGGAAATATCATCTTAGTTGGGGGGAAATATTACGTCAAGAGGATGTAATATATTTTCAGTGCCGCCCTTCAAACGCTCATGACCGACTAATTTCAGGGATTTGGAAGGTCCTCAGATTGGATCAGGGAAGGAGGTGAGAAAGGGTCATGGAAGAGGAAGAAGAAGGTGAAATAGGAAGAGGTTGGGGATAAATCAGGGTGGAGAGTAATACAGCTAGAAGTATGAAGGATGAGGAAGGGTTGATGGAGGGAGTGATGGG
>JAWQEG010002297.1:0-46566 GCA_033782935.1 Petrolisthes cinctipes
GAAGGTTACTGGTAGAGAATGAATTACTCCCCAGTGATAGTCGTAGATAAGGATAGCAAAGTAGAAGGCTCTCTCCCCGCCCTCCACTCCCTCCGGCCTGAACCGTACAGGAAATAAAGACAGGAATGGGAACCTTGTGGGGTTGGCAGAAATACTCCACAAGGAAATTTTATAGGAAAGATAGAAAGTAGGTGAAATTTGGCTAACTTGCCACCTGTAATGGGCAAAAATTATTCATTAGTAAACATTGTAAGTCGGGGATTAGACGCAAGGTGTTTATCTAAGCGACGTTTGAAGCTGTCTACGGTGTTACAGTCTATTACATTACGGGGAAGCCCATTCCATAAGTTGACGATTCTGTTAAAAAAGAAGTTCTTGGATTCGTGCGAATTAAAAGACTTGCCTATGATTTTGCAGCCGTTTCCTCTCGTGTAGTTTGATTGATCGATAGTGAAATATTTGGTGTAGTCCATATTATCTATGCTTTTGATTATTTTAAATACCTGGATTAAGTCCCCTCTCAATCTACGTTGTGTCAATGGGAATAGATTTAGTTCGCTTAGCCGTTCATCGTACATTTTATTTCTCAGACTTGGTATCATTTTAATAACTCTACGTTGGACTCGTTCCAATTTTGCTATATCTTTCTGGTAGTACGGGCACCAGGCTTGAACACAGTATTCCATAAGGGGACGGACCAAGGAATTATACAAAGTGAGGATTGTGTCTTTAGACTTATACTCGAATGCTCTGCCAATAAAGCCGATAGTTTTATTTGCTTTCTTAATTACTTCCGTACACTGCTGACTGGGTTTTAGGTTACTTGATACTGTTACCCCTAAGTCTGTCTCTCGATCCACGCTTTTGAGTTGCTTACCATTTAACGAGTAGTTTGCTGCTACGTTACGATGTCCGATGTGAAGCACTTTACATTTATCTGCATTGAAGGACATTTGCCAAGTTTTCGCCCAATTTGACAATTTATCGATATTATTTTGCATTTCTTTAGTCAGTGCGTTAGTGAGTACTGTATTTGCAATTTTGGTGTCATCGGCAAACTTCGATATTATGCATGAGAGGCCTTTGTCTATGTCGTTTATGTAAACTAGGAATAGGATTGGCCCTAAAACTGAGCCCTATGGCACCCTGCTCGTAACGCCTGTCCAACTAGATGATTTTCCATTTATTACCAAGCGTTGTTTTCGGTTTCTTAGCCAGTTCTCTATCCATCTTACGGTATCGCCTTGGATTCTATGTGATTTTAATTTAGATATTAAGCGTTTATGGGGAACTTTGTCAAAGGCCTTTTGGAAATCTAGATAAATTATGTCTACTGCTTTATTCTTATCATATTAATTGAAAATGTCATTGAAAAAGTCTAATAGATTCGTTAGGCAAGAGCGTTTATTACGAAAACCGTGTTGAGTGTCTCTAAGTAAGTTGTTTTCCTCTAAGTGATTTGTGAGAGAGAGAGAGAGAGAGAGAGATCAGAATGAAGTAAAAGTAATGAAATCATATCTCATCTATACTTGTTTCTCAGCTAGACCTAATAATCGTCAATGGTAGTAACTGTATATTGATAATCATGTTGTTGTGAGGCAGAGGGAGGGAGACATGTGGGCACGGACGGAGGCAACAATTTTTTTTTTTTAGGCATAGGGAAAAACCCCTCTCTGTTGAATTTATTGACGTGTTGTTATCGTTTCATCTGATATTGAGAAAGATGCAGCCATGTGAGGTGGAATGGTGTAGTGGGGAAGGAAGGAGGGGATTGTGGAGGTGAAGGAGTGGTGTGGTGGGGAAGGAAGAAAGAGGGGATAGTGTGGGTGAAGGAGAGGAGGAGTGGTGGTGTGGTGGGGAAGGAAGGAAGGAAGGAGGGGTTGTGGGGGGAAGGAGAGAAGGAGGGGTTGTGGGGGTGAAGGAGGAGAGGTGTAGTGGTGTGGTGGGGGAAAGAAGGAAGGAGGGGTTGTATGGGTGAAGGAGAGAAGGAGGGGTTGTGGAGGATGAAGGAGAAGAGGTGTGATGGTGTGGTGGGGAGGGAGAGAAAGGAGGGGTTGTGGGGGTGAAGGAGGAGAGGTGTGGGGGTGTGGTGGGGAAGGAAGGAAGAGGGGATGGTGTGGGTGAAGGAGAGAAGGAGGGATTGGAAGTGTGGAGACGGGGAGAGTAAATATTATGTGTGAAATGATAGTGTAGAGGTGGAGAGGGAGGGAAATGATAGTGGAGATAATGGAAGTGTGGAGACGAGAGTAAATATTATGGACAGATGATAGTGGTGAAGTGGAAAGGGAGGGAAATGATAGTGGAGGAGGTGGTGGAAGTAGTGGAAAGGAAGGGAAATTATAGTGAAGGAGGTGGTGGAAGTGGTGGAAAGGGAGGGAAATGAATGTGGAAGTGGTGTTGGAAGTGGTGGAAAGGGAGTGAATGATAGTGGAGGTGGTGATGGAAGTGGTGGAAAGGGAGGGAAATGGTAGTGGAAGAGGTGGTGGAAGTGGTGGAAAGGGAGGGAAATGAATGTGGAGGTGGTGGAAGTGGTGGTAGTGAATGAAACGAATGTGGAGGTGGTGAAAGTCGTGGAAAGGGAATGAAATGAATGTGGAGGTGGTGAGAGTGGTGGAAAGTAAAGGAAAAGTATATTATTAGTACTGTATAAGATAATGATAGTGTATTAGGTAAGCTTCTCCCTGTAAATAATTAATATGTGTAATAATAAGTTCTTTTCCTGTAGATACGGTATTTAATATGTGTAATGATAAGTTCTTTTCATGTAGATAATTTATATGTCTAATAATAAGTTTCTTTCCTATAAATAATTAATATGTGTAATAATAAATTCCTTTCATGTACAGTAGGTAATTAATATGTGTAATAATAAGTTCCATTTTTTAAATAATTAATATGTGTAATAATAAGTTCCATTTTTTAAATAATTAATATGTGTAATAATAAGTTCCATGTTTTTAAATAATTAATATGTGTAATAATAAGTTCCATGTTTTTAAATAATTAATATGTGTAATAATGTTTGCAGGTGTCCAGGTTGGTTATTATGCACGAGGAAGCTGAGGATGGTAACGCTATGCCTGATCTGGAGAAACCTGTCATGGCTGTCTCCAAGGCTGTTGTCAACCTCGTCAAGGTAAACAAAAAATAAAATAAAATAAATATATACAGTATATAAATGAATAAAATGCAGCACTTGTTTTATTTATTTTTTATTTATTCATTTTTTTTTTATCATAGTCATTATTACAGCGTGTATAATTTGCAAGTATTGCACTGTAAAAAAAATACAGCACTTGCATTATTTATTTATTCATTATTTTATTCATTATTTTATTGTATCTAAGTTAAAATATATACAATCAAAGTGTGTAGATTTATTATGTAATATTTTTTTGTCTTGGATGGCATTGCATTTACCTAAAAAGACCGAGAAATTAAAAGTTAAATAAATACACTATAATTAAGGGGGCTAGTACAATGTTGGTAAATCTGGAGCAAATGATTCCTCCACACTATTCCAGGCAACAGGTTACCATTATTTTTCTTCATCTGGGTCTGTTTCTTGACATAATTTTGAGGAATCAAGACACTCCTATCTTTCAAAAGTATACTATCCCTTTAAGGACCAACATACAGTACAGTAGACTTTCCTCATTTTGTTATTAAATTATGTGTACATTTATTACCTAATCTTCCTGCCATCACTCTATTTACCGTCATGTCTTGCCTCTCCCCCCCTCTCCCCCTCCCCCCCATCTTCTTCATTTACCTCTCCCCCACCACTTTCCTCTTCCATTTACTCTCCCTCACCACTTTCATCGTTCATTTACCCCTCCTCCCCACCACCTCCCCCCTTCATTTACCCCCCAATTAACTTTCCTCTCCCTCCCCCCACCACCTTCTTCTTTCATTTACCCCTCCCCATCTCCTCCATTTAACCCTCCCGCCACCTTCCTCTCCCCCCTCCCCCCACCTTCCTCTCCCCCCTCCCCCCTCCCCCCACCTTCCTCTCCCCCCTCCCCCCCATCTCCTTCATTTACATCTCCCCCACAACTTTCCTCTTTCATTTACCCCCCCATCTCCATTTAACCCCCCCCCTCCTCCACCTTCCTGTCTTCCCTCTCTCCCCCCATCTCCTTCATTTACCTCTCCCCCACCACTTTCCTCTTTTATTTACCTCTCCCCCACCACTTTCCTCTTTCATTTACCTCTCCCCCATTAACTTTCCTCTCCCTCCCCCCACCACCTTCCTCTTCCATTTAACCCCTCACCACCACCTCCCTTTTCCATTTACCCCCCCCACCACCTCCCTCTTTCATTTACCCCTCCCCCCCCATCTCTTCCATTTAACCCTCCCCACCACCTCCCTCCTCCCCCCCATCTCTTCCATTTAACTCTCCCACCACCTTCCTCCTCCATTTACCCCACCCCCCACTACCTTCTCTCCATTAACTCCCTCTCCCTCCTTGTCCTACTCTCCCTCCTCCACACTTTCCTTCCCTCTATCTATCATTTCCCCCTCTTCTATTCCCTCCCACTACTCTACTACATCTTGCCTCTCCCTTCCTTCCATTCCCACACCTTGCCCATTCCCTCCCACTACTCTACTACATCTTGCCTCTCCCTTCCTTCCATTCCCACACCTTGCCCCTCTCCCTTCAGTATCTACTCCCCCTCCCTACCCACACCTCCCTCTCTTTCCGTCAGCACCACACCTGTACACTATCTCTCCTCTCCCTCCCTCCCTCCCTCACTCACTCACACCTGTACCTGCTCTCCCCCTCCCTCTCTCTTTCCCTTCCTCCCTCCCTCACACCTGTACCTCCTCTCCCTCACTCACCCTCTCCCTCCCTCCCTCTCTCACACCTGTACCTCCACTCTCACCCTCCCTCAGCATCTTCCATTAGAGTGGTGGCAGAGGAACAGAGAGTCCCTATATATAGCCTCGGTCCCTCACGTTATCTGTCACACTCCAAGCCAAGTCGGGGGGTTTATGTTGAGGTGTTGGGCGGGAAGAATAACCCACCTTTCATTCCTGTTTCCTTCTGTTTGTCCACATTTTCCTTGTACCATTCATAGTACCAACTTCTTATATTGCCTGGTATTAGTTTTATTCTACACATTTTTGTCCTGTAGCCACATTAATTCAACCTTCATTTATGCCCTTGCGGCCTGATACTGACTCTTGTATTATAGAACTGAGTTATAAGTTGTGGGTCCGTGAATATCAGTGGTGTTGCCGATGGTGTGGTACTGGTACAATGGCTCTATTGTGTGTCTATGGAGTCATCGTACCGGTGCTGTACCACGCCATTGTCAACACCATTAACGTTCTTGCATGTGGCCCATTATGTCACTTCATATGGTGACAAGTAATATTATGTCATCATACAATTCCTATAATCAGTACACAACACATGATTATTTTCATCACTATACTTGTACCAAATATTATGTTACTAGTTGTTATGTTATTATTATGTTATGTTACTATTTGTTATGTTATTTATTATTTTATAATTTAATATGTTATTGTGTCATTATTTGTATGGTTTACAGGTGGGACGTGAGACCATTAACAGCAGTGATGACCCCATCTTGAAGCAGGACATGCCAGCAGCACTACACAGAGTTGAGAGTGCTGCTAAACTATTAGAAGAAGCCTCCTCATTACTCAAAGCTGACCCGTACTCACAACCAGCCAGGTTAGCTCATGTTATCCTCATTCAGACTCGAGGTTGACCCGTTTATAGTCAGTCGGGTCACTGTCCTATCCCCCTCACTGAGACTCAAAGTTGACCCATATTCAAAGCCAGCCAGGTTAGGTCATGTTGTTCTAGGGTCTAGTGTCAGGGATAGAAAATGGAAGCAGAATACAGAAAGTAAACACAGAGTACTGTACCGAGTGATATGGGTCACACACACACACACTTCCCCTTTCAAACCCACAAAATTCTTAGGTTCAAATATTATACTGTGCTGTAGTAGCATGATAAATTTTTACATGCACACAGAAAGAAGTTAAGGTCAAAATACTGTAGTAAAGATAGGATAAACTTTGACCCACACAGAAAGAAATTAAGATGATAAGAAAACTGTAGTAGCATGATTAATTTTTACCCACACAGAAAGAAATTACGATGATAAAAACATTGTAATATCTAATTAATTTTCACCAGCACAGAGAAAAATTAAGATGATGAGAATTGTGTTGTAGTATGATTAATTTTCATCTGTACAAAAAGAAGTTGAGATTTGATTAACTTTGACCCACACAGAAAGAAGTTGATAGAAGGAGCGAGAGGTATTCTGCAGGGAACATCAGCACTGCTCCTCTGCTTTGATGAGTCTGAAGTGAGGAAGATCATTAGGGAGTGTAAGAAGGTCCTTGATTATCTCGCTGTGGCCGAAGTTATAGAGACCATGGAAGACTTGGTTCAGTTTGTCAAGGATTTGTCTCCCTGCCTCACCAGAGTAAGTTAGCAATTGGTTATTCAATGTGTTATTTTACTGCTGGTAATTCATTGTGGGTAATTCTCTATATATTCATTGTTTATTCACTGCTTTTTCATTGTTTACACTGCCTCTTCACTGTATAAATTCATTGTTTATTCACTGTATACCAGTATTCATTGTTTGTTCTTCATTGTTAGTCTAATACCCGCTTACTGTACTTTCCATTCAGGTGTCTCGTGATGTTGATGGTCGGCAGCAGGAACTGACTCACCAGATTCACCGTGAGATACTCATGAGGTGTTTGGAGGGGGTCAAGACTCTCTCACCCATACTCATTTGTTCCATGAAGATATTTATACAGATCTTCCACCAAGGAGGCAAAGGCATAGCGGAAGCTGCGGAAAACAGGAACTACTTGGCAGGTGATGAATGTGTCTATGGAGATAATACACTATTGATACATTAGAATGCCTTGATTCCTCCAAGTATGCCAGGAAACAAGCAATACCTGTACAAATTATCAGTACCAATTCTAGTACCTATAAAAGCAATAAAAATATTTGGAAATTTTCAACACTGACTGTAGGAAAGTCACAAATTACCATAGACAACTGTTACTAAAAGGAGTGGCCATTTCTCCTGCAGGGCGGATGACGGATGAAATCAATGAGATCATCCGTGTGTTGCAGCTGACCACCTATGATGAGGAGGAATGGGACGCTGACAACCTCACTGTCATGAAGAAGGCTCTCAATGCCATCGAGGGCAAGGCACAGGCCGCTCATGACTGGCTACAGGTGTGTGTTTTGTTTTCTATATCAAGAAACATGAGGACTAAAGACTAATCATTTTCCTCACCTGTAAAACACAACTAGTAAAAGAGGTCTAGCATCGTGTCCAATTTCGTTTGAGATTCCATGACACATTGTTTTTGAAGGAGCATAAGCTGTAGTGGATAGGGTTGGTGTCTGAGTGGGTAATAATGTTCATCTTTAGACCCACAATAGTGACTAATAACTCAAAGGAACTTGATTACGCTGAGGAGAAACCAGTGACTGACATTCACAGAGTTGATATGACTAAAGCACTAACCGTCTGCATTCCAGGACCCAACAGCACTGAGGGGCGGAGTAGGAGAGAAATCCCTCCGACAAATCCTGGCCCAGGCTGGCAAGGTGGCGGACCGATCCCTGCCCCCAGACCGTGAGGCCATCAGGAAACTCTCAGGGGACATCTCTGCCATGACTGATGCCCTCTGTGAACTCAGACAGGATGGCAAGGGTACCACACCACAGGTAACTAACTAACTATGAGGGATAAGGTAACATTCCATCTCTCATAACTTACTAAAGGGAATAAGCTAACAAGATAAAGGTTAAATAAGCCATCTCTTATATTGTATTTCTTTCGTTTCACTACTATTAGTACTTTGTCTCCATTCAGTCCATCAATCAGTCAATTATTCAGTTCATCAGTCAGCCAGTCAAGCAGTTCCACCAGTCATTAAAACGATCACTCACTCACTCAATTTCCTCCTTCATCAAGGGTCAGAGTTTGGCACGCAGCATTGGAGAGAAGGTGAACGACTTAAGTGGCGCCATCCAACGAGCGGTGAGCAACGTAGAGCGCAGCGGAGTACAACAACCAGCACACACGGTGGCCGGCAGACTGGAACAGGCCCAACGCTGGCTAAACAACCCTTCCATGGACGACAAGGGACTCGGACAACAGGCCATCGGACTCATCGTCGAGGAGGGCAAGAAGGTAAAGGAAATTAAGCCATAGTTTTAAGGATGTACAGTACTGTAATATTCTCACAGAAGTCTGTTGCTATTATTATGTTGATATTATATTTAAGCTGAAGTTTTAAAGAAATTTTTATTTCACGGTGTCGTACTTAACTATGTGCCCCATATTCTTACAAAATCCTGTTGCTATTATGCACTGTGTTTGTAATTATTATTGAACCTGGTAGGGGTCAAGTTATCCCACTAATTGGTACCATAGTAATCATAGCACAGTAATATTCTTATTACTGTTACACTGTCTCGATGTTTTCTGGGTCCTACATCCGTTACCAAGAATTTACTCCACTGAACAGGTAGCATCGGCACTGACAGGACCCGCTCAATCTGGAATCCTTGCACTGTGTGAGGAAGTGGATTCACTCTCACAGCAGCTGTCTGAGATGTGTAGGCGTGGACAGGGAGACACTCCTCAGGCTCAGAATGTGGCCAGGTACTATACATACTGATGACAATATATTTACTGTATTTATTGTTCATGTAGATTGGGCATAATATTTGTTTTTACTGATGGCAATTAACTTTATTTGTATTTTCATGTAGATTGGGCAAAATATTCATCATTTTACTGAACGGAATTTATTTATATTTATATTTTCTTATAAATTGGGTATAATATTTGTTTTTACTGATAGCAATTAAATTTATTTGTATTCTCATGTGGATTGGGCAAAATAGTTATGTTTTTGCTGATGGCAATATATTTATTTATTTTTCATGTTGATTGGGCAGAATATTTATTTATTTTTATAATATTGACAACTACAGGATTATTTCAATAAGGGGAGAGTACACTCTTAGTAAACATGACCAGATGAGCAAAACTAATGGTAGTCTGTTCCTTGTAATAGCTATTTTGGAAGAATCGGTTTCTCCAATTTACCAACAATGTAATACCCACTTAATGGGGTAATAGAGTGCTGATAATTCTGGAGCAACTAATTCCTCCAAATTATTCCAAACAACAACAGGACACCATTATTTTTATTCATTGGCTCTGTTTCCTAGCATACTTTGGGGGAATCAAGGTGCTCTATAGAGAGGTAACTAATGTGATGTGTTTTCATCAGAGCATTGTCGTCCAAGCTGCAGGAGTTGAAGGACAAGATACAGACTGCAGTTGTAGACAGAGTAGTGGAGGACTTTGTTGACATTACCACACCACTCAAACAGTTCACTGACGCTGCTCTCGCATTGGAAGGTAAGACAAGTGTTGGTTGGCTGCCAGGGACATGTTTTTATATTTTTATTTATTAATTATTTATCCATCCCCCCCTTTTTCTCATTTTTTAAATTTTTTTATTATATATATACTGTATATATATATATATATATATATATATATATATATATATATATTTTTTTTTTTTTTTATGTTTCGACTCCAGACATTAGCTTCATGGATTATAACCACTTTGCATGAGGAAATCTGAGACACATGTGCTTCAAATGACATTGATAATTATATTTTATTTATTATTATTTTTTTTTTTTTTTATGCAGGTACACCTGGGCGTGAACAGAACTTTGACAGCAAAGCCAACAACCTGGCCAACTTCAGCAACCGAGCCACAAAGACGGCACAGATGGTGGCAGCCGGTAGTTCAGGGGGAAATAAGAAGCTGGCTGAGGCTCTCCTATCATCATCTGGACAGGTACAGTCGCGGTACATAATCCTTGACCAGACTTGCCCAAGGACTATGTTCCGTGACTGTACGGTAACAAACAATAAATTACCACACACTTCAGACAATTTTCCCACATGTTTCAATTAATTATCCATACACTCTATAGCACCTTATTTTCCCCACACTCCACATCACCTAATTTTCCCCATGTTTCATCCAATTTCCCACACACAACATTCCTTACACTCCACCTAATTTCCCCCACACTCCACATCACCTAATTTCCTCCACACTCCATAATTTCCCCCACACTCTCCACCACCTAATTTCCCCCACACTCCACCACCTAATTTCCCCCACACTCTCCACCACTTTATTTCCCCCACACTCTCCACCACTTTATTTCCCCCACACTCTCCACCACCTAATTTCCCCCACACTCCACCACCTAATTTCCCCCACACTCTCCTCCACTTTATTTCCCCCACACTCTCCACCACTTTATTTCCCCCACACTCTCCACCACTTTATTTCCCCCACACTCTCCACCACCTAATTTCCCCCACACTCTCCACCACCTAATTTCCCCCACACTCTCCACCACCTAATTTCCCCCACACTCTCCACCACCTAATTTCCCCAACACTCTCCACCACCTAATTCACCCCACACTCTCCACCACCTAATTTCCCCCACACTCTCCACCACCTAATTCACCCCACACTCTCCACCACCTAATTTCCCCCACACTCTCCACCACCTAATTTCCCCCACACTCTCCACCACCTAATTTTCCCCACACTCTCCACCACCTAATTTCTCCCATACTCTAAACCACCAGATTCTCCCCACACTCCACACCATATCCCAGTCACACCACCCAATAATATCATCCTAACCTCTTTAATTGTTATCTCTGTTCAGGTGGAGAGTCTGACGCCACAGCTGGTTGCCGCTGGTCGCATCCGAATGACTTACCCGACCAACAAGGCGGCCGATGAACACTTTGAGAACCTGCGCCGCCAGTATGCTGAGAGTATACAGAAGGTGCGGGACATGGCTGACGAGGCAACTGATTCCGCTGCATTTATCAAAGCTTCAGGTAATGTGTGTGTCAGCTGTGTAATAAAGTTCAAATCTGCCATCCATGTTTCACACCCATACCAACAGTGGATAAAGAGGAAATACTTTACACAGATTCATTAAAAACACAAAATAAAGAGGAATTACTTTACACAGATTCATTACAAACACAAAATAAAGATGAATTACTTTACACAGATTCATTACAAACAGTATGATACACACCCATGACAACAGTGAAAAATGAGGAATTACCGTAATACATTCCATCGTATGCAAGAATATTTGTGGTGTTGACGATGGCATGGTACGGTATGATGGCTTTGTCGTTGTACCGGCACCACACCATTGTATGCACTGTGAATGTTCCTGAATATACCCCATTGTACTCCCACCAGAGGACCTAATCAAGCGACACACCGGTGCTTGTGAGGCGTCCATCAGGAACCATGAACCCCAGGCCATGGTAGACAACACTAGTGCCATTGCCAGGCTGGCCAACCGTGTACTGATGGTGGCCAAACAGGAGGCAGACAACTCAGAGGATCCAAGCTTCGTTGCCAAGGTCATTGCTGCATCAGATCAGGTCCAGGCCGGTGAGTGATATATAATTTTATTATTATTATTTACTTTCTTATTTGTTTATATATTTATTATTATTATCATTATTTTATTTTCTTATGGTTGAATTGTTTTTGCATCAAATTAGGTTTAATCTCATGAGTGCCAAAGTTTCCTCACCAGAGTCATTGCTGTATTGCCATATTTATTTTAATCAAAAGATGTTATTTACTTTTGTGCTTCATCATGTATACAGAATGTAATTGGTATCCCCACTGTTAGGATATTTAGGGTTGTATTATTCGCTCTATTCGTGTTGCAAAAAATACGATATGAGTGATGAGGAGCCTTACCTATTCTCGAAGAAGTACGGTAGTTTAATAATAATACAGTACAATAGCATCCATAGTTAATGTTACTCGTATCTCAGCTTACTCTTTTTGCCAGCTGTGACTCCAATGGTTCAGAATGCCAAGGACGTGGCAATGAATCCAGATGACCAGCGAGCAATAAGCAGATGGCGGCAGTCCAATCAGGCGGTGAGTGTCTCCAAATGAACCCTTCTAATTTACTCACTGAATGAATGAAAGGAGAATGTTGCTAGTCTTGCTTAATATGCACTGATAAAGTATTGACAACAACAACATCAATAATAGCAAACATTCCAGCTACTAATGAATGAATGAGAGGAGAAAGATGTTAGTCTTGCTTACTGTGCACTGATAAACTATTGACAAAAACATCAATAACAGCAAACATTCAGACTTCTTAAAAGTGTATTTGTCCGACAGTTACTGACTGCGGTGGGTGAGGTGAGACGCGCAGTGATGGTGTATCCTGACGAACCCATGATTCCACCACCACCAGACATGACCTCTCTCACACTCAATGGTAAGGCACTCATCACTACACACACACACACACACACACACACACACACACACACACAGACCTCATATTATTCTTATACTTCTTCACATTTTGGGCTACATCAATTCCCATGTATCCCCCTATCCCCTTTATCCTCCCCTGTCACACCAAATACAATGTACCTCTGTATCCTCCTTTACTACATCCATAAATCTCCTCTCTTGCCTTCCTCTTCTCAATTACTCTCATAATGTACAGTATTCCCTCAATATAAGATGAATAAATTTATCACGTATATCCTTTTATTGTCAAGGTCAGTAAATCACTTAGTCTGTATGGTAGTTAATAACAGAAGCCTGGGAAAACATTTGTCGGTGATCTTCAATGAGGAACTGAACGTAAAATGAAGTGGTGGTGGATACAAATATTTATTCATTATATATCGAGGGTTTATTGTAATTACTATAGAGTGTGTAAATTAAAGCTGATAGTAGTTTGTTAATATCTAAATAGTTTATATACAGTATCAGCTGATAAAGTAATGGACTAAATTATTGCTTATGATAGTTGCTGTAGGCTAACTTTAATGATAGTGTAAAGTTATGTTGTATTGACTAAGACTGTAGTCTATTCCCTTTAAGGAGAGATTCTTTTGTCGGTGAATTGGAAGGTCTCTAATTCCTCCAAACTCTGCCAGGAAACAGATCCCCTATTAGTAACATTAAAGTCATCTGTTTCCTGACATAGTTTGGAGTAATCGGTAACCCTCCAATTTACCAAAAAGGGAATCTCCCCTTTATTTAATAATTTGAATGCTCTACAAATATTTTACCAGTGAATATAATTGTAAAGAATGTAATTAAGAGAGTACAGTACTATACTTTTGGTACATTAGAGTGCATTGATTCCTCCACTGTTGTATGCCAGGAAACAGGACCATACTAACAAAAATAATGGTAGCCTGTTGCTTGGAATAGTTTGGAGGAATTGATTGCTCCAAATTTACAAACACTGTACTGACCCCTTAATTAAAAAGACAGCAGTATTACCTGTTATATTTACAGTCACATTTACACAGTACTGTACAGGTGGCCACAGGAATTCATACACAGGCTATATGGAAAGAGAGGTTATTGTTGTGGAAGTACTGCAATAAATGGTCTACCAAGTGACTCATTGATTACAAAACAACAAACCTAATAATAATGTTGTATTGTAGTTAAATTGTCTGACATTTTCTATGTGTTATAAACCCTCGAAAACAACAACATGTGCATGATTACTTGTGGCCAGTTGTACATAGTGTGTAAATTATATACTACTGTATAATTATGTAAACAGTGTATTTGTTTTATTGCTTTATATATATATATATATATACACAGTATATGTTTGTAGAGAATTCACATAATTATTTAGTTAGAGGTTTGAGTAACCTAGACTCATATATAAATAATGACATAATCCTTAACTTTTCAAGCTTCCTATTATTCACTGGATCCAACAGGTAAGATGACACAGAAAAACCACACACACACACACACACACATACACACATACATACATACATTATTAAGGGGGTAGTACTGTATAGTATTGGTAAATTTGGAGAAACTGATTCCTCCAAGTTATTCCTAGCAACAGGATACCATTATATTTGTTAATTTAGTCCTGTTTCCCGGCATAGTTTGGAGGAATCAAAGGACACTCCAATGTACCAAAAATGTACTGTCATCCCCTTAAAAGGTTAAAACTTTACATGCTTGTCTCTTACACTTTGTACTCTGTCACATTACACATTTTCAGGTAATGGTGGTGGGCGGTTGTACAGTTTACATATGCATTACTGTACTTGTATATTATGTATGATGTTTTCTATGGTGTGCTGGGAACCGGACAATGTATTTATTATTTGCAGATTATCAGTGTGAATTATTGTTGTGAGTGGTAAACATTTCTTCTACTATTTTTTTTTATATATTTTTTTATTGTTATTTAATTTAGTTTTTGTATCATTTCAAGCAATACAAGTTTAACTCCATTCTGTATATAAAAATGTCTAACATGTATACATATATACCATTTTTAAAGGTGGGGCTTATTGAATGAATTTAATGCCTTGACTCTCAGCTTGTCTCTCACATCATCACATACAGTCATACATGTGCACCAATGTGTGTTGTTGTATATACTGTATGTATGTGTGTGTCAGACATCTTTTTATATACCACACATGTACACCAATCTGTATTGTATGTATATATATGTGTGTGTGGAAGATATCTTCTAATATATAGTACCATATCACATACAATCATACATATGCACCAATTTGTATTGTATGTATATATGTGTGTGTGGGAGACCTCTTTTTTATACAGTACCACATCACATACAGTCATACATGTGCACCAATCTGTATTGTATATATATATATATATATGTCTGTGTCCGACATCTTTTTCTATACGAGAATGTTGAGTGGGTAATGCCTTTGCCCTCAACAGCCACTCCCCCCCGCCCCCCGGCACCTCCACAGATGGACTTAGATGATGAAATATTTAAGGTGGACTTTATGAAAATCTTTGGTGAGCCTGAGAAAGGTCTGGGCTCGTCGCAGTACCAAGGCATCCACTTGCCAGACAGAGGTAGAGTTTAGGAACTATCACACTGGCTACAACCTCACCCATCCTCTGAACAATGTTAAGGTTATTTTGTTCATTCTCCAGCCCATTGCAAGACTCTGGTTGACAATTAAGGCTTATTTACATTCTCTAGCCTGTTGCTAGAGAGTTAGGGCGCCCCATTCGGTCCTCAGTCAGTCCCTTTCTTCTCCTTTTCATTTGTCCCACCTTTCCTTCTTTTCTTCTTTGTGTTTACAGTTCCTTCTCTCTTCCTGTTTTTCATATTTTGTTTTTCTTATTGGTGTTTGCAGTACCTTCTATCTATCTTCTTTTTCTTTATATTTGCAGTCCATTCTTTTTATCTCCCCTCTTTGTGTTTGCAGTCCCTTTCTATCTCTTACCCTTTTCCTCTTGCCATTTCAATACTATACCTCCATCATTTGTAGCAAGCCCTTCCTATTCATATAATACACCAAATAAGTGAATCAAACCTGTCCTATTGATGATATATGATGATGGATGGTTGACAAAGGAAACAGATGCCAGTGTGATAGGTCCTGTAGTTGTGTGCATCCAACAACAACTGGCTGGCTCGTATCAAACACTCCTTAAATGAGGGAACACTCTCTTGACTATAATATATTGCAGGGCGAATGATTCATCCAAACTATGTCAAGAATACAGACTAGTGCCTCAGTAGATAAGTAGGGACTCTGTTTTATAGCTCAGTTTGTAGGAATCATAAGCCCTCTATTTATTAAGAAGAGGTCACAGTATTCCCTTAAGGAGAGAACTTCTTTTTGGTAAATTGGAAGGCTGCTGATTCCTCCTAACTATGCCAGAAAACAACAACACCCTCAATGGTACTAATAGGGGCTATATTTCGTGATATCGTTTGGAGGAATCGGAGCTTCCAATTCACCAACAAGAGAATCTCCCCTTAACTGACTGGCAGGCAGGCTCAAGTTTTCTCAGCTATATTCCTTGTTGACAACCTTCACTCTAAGTTGACAGTTTATATTTATCTGTCCACTTTGTCAGTTAGTGCATTCAACCGTCACAATCTTGGCCACTGGAATATGAAGCATGGATGTGATATGCTCTTCTGTGCCCTTTTGCATTACGGGTATAAATAGTATACTTTTGGTACATTGGAGTGTCTTGATTCCTTCACAGTATGCCATGAAACAACAGGACCAGATTGGTAAAAATATAATGGTGGCCTGTTGTTGCCTGGAATAATTTGATGGAATCAGTAGCTCCAGATTTACCACCAACGCTTGACTTCGAACCCCTTATGAAAAATGAATTACCTACAGTATAATTGTCTGACATGAGCATTCAGTTAAAAAAACAAAAAAACTTTAAGATAGCATGGATGGCATTTTACAATGATGCTAAATTTAAATACTATATTATTACTGCACTTAAAGATTCAGTTGTGGAAGGGAATTTCTGTACCACCATGGGGGTCCCTCTATACTCTAGCACACATCTTGGTAAAGTAATGGAAGAGAGTTATGAATGGATGATAGTAACATATATTATAATGACCAAGATGATTGGTAGATAAGATAGCAGGAAATTTAAATCATAATGTAACATAATGATTTAGTAAGAGAGCATTATGGTCAACTAAAAGTGTGTGTTAGGGAATAGATGGACCCCCATGGAGGTAAAGGTACTCCCTTATACAACTACTACTGTATTATCTTTGACTGTGAGGTTCATGTAAAATATAAATTAATCAATGCCTTGGTAAAAAACGAATAATAAGAGCCCAAAGCCACGTGTGTTGCACAGTGTTGACATTCCTTGGATATGTTTGCTAGTGTTGTTGTTGTTGTTGTTGTTGAGTGAGATGGGTTGGGACGATGAGCTTTTTGATGTGTTATTGAGTTGTATGCAAGAACATTTGTGGTGTTGAAAATGGCGTGGTACCGGTACAATGGCTCTGTAGTGTGCCTATGAAGTCATCGTACCAGTACCATGTCATTGTCAACACCACCATGAATGTTCTTGCATACGCCCCGTTGACTCATTGGACCTGAAATCCTTCCACGATAGTCTGGGCCATATGCAAGAACACTCACGGTGCATACGTTGGCTTGGTACTGGTACGATGACCTCACAAACAAACAACAGAGCCATTGTACCAGTACCACGTGTCCACACCATCGTCAACACCACCGATATTCTTGCATACTGCTGTCTGTCATTTTTCCCTTCATTGCCTCTGTGTTGTCTAATTTCCCGCCTGGTTTCTCACATGATAACACAAGCAGTGACGAGTTGTGGATGAAATGTTTTATTGAGATGGTTTGGGTTTGGTGGATGAATTGTCTTTTTGTTTAGAAATGGTTTGACGAATGAAATGTTTGTTATTTTAGAGATGGTTTTCGTTTTGTGGATGAAATGTTTTAGAGATGGTTTGATTTGGACTAATAATGATTATAGAAATAATATTAATAATAATAATAATAATAATAATAACAATAATACTGGTAATGATAATAATAACTGGAGTCAGGCATGTGGTGTGTGGGAAGGTGTTGTGTTCATTGTATTTGAAGTGACTTTTCTGATGGTAAGCGTAAATAGAGGTATGTACAGTCGGCCTCAGGAATTCATACACACACTTATAGGCTTTAAGGGTTCACAACACACAGACAATATAAGCCTGTGTAACTGCAACACAACATAACAATAATAATACCTCACTTTATAATGAGCCTGTGTACAAATTTCTGTGGCCAACTGTACGTACCTGTGGTGAGGGTTACATTCATCACTATCCCTAATCACCATATTTATTGATAGTGATTGAAAACTTCTGTATAGATCTACCGTTGCCTCTCTATACATGTGTACTGTGTTTTTCTTTTTTTGGCATTTTATGTTTTATTAACTTTTGTGTTTACTAACGATATTTGTAATTAAATATTTAAATACTGTATGTGTCGAATTTCCAGATGGTGTACCGTACTATATTTTGGAAACGTAACTCTTTTGGTTTATTATTTTAGAGTGTAATCTTTTATTTCAGAATTGCCCTTTAGGAAAATTTTACAGAGAAAACTTGTTGATGGTCTGACTGACGCGGTGAGGATAAATACTTATACGCTAAATATTGATAAAAAAAGAAAATTCAATGCGATGCGGTCGAATGGAAAGGGAGACTACAATATCAGTGTTTATATATTATGCAAGTTTACCACCAGACGTAAATTATCTGAATGTGACTTTATCAAATTCCTCCCTCTCTTTCTCACACCAGCACCTTATTACTGATTAGTATGGAGATTTATAAGGGAAATTACAGTGTCGGTGTTATTGTATTATGCAAATTAGCCACCAGAGGTGAATTTATATGTGACTATCAATTCTCTCCCCTCTCTTTCTCACACAAGCGCCTTATTACTATGGAGATTTATCAGGTGAGAAGGAGTGTGTGAGACAGGTGTTGTTGCATCTTCACTTTCCTTCCTTCCTTCCATTCTTTTTTGTCTGTGGGTTAAGGGGGTATTACTGTATACTTTTGGTACATTGGAGCACCTTGATTCCTCCAAAGTATGCCAAGAAGCAGGACCTGATTAACAAAATATAATGGTGGCATGTTGTTGCTTGGAATAGCTTAGAAGAATAAGTTGTTCTAGATTTACCACCAACACTGTACAGTACTGTATACCCCCTTAATGCCCTTCTTGTGTTGGTCGGCATGTGGAATCATATAAACAGTTTATAATTCGTCCTGGAACTAGTGTTAGTGCCTGTACAGTACGGTAGACCCTGGATATACAATGAATAAATACTTGTATCTGCAACTTCACTTTACACTCAGTCCCTCATTGAAGACCAACAAATGTTTTCCCAGGGTTCTGTTATTCATTACAATACAGACTAAGTGATTTACTGACCCTGTGTTAAAAGGATATACAGTATGTGATAAATTTAATCATTCGTATACTGAGGGCCTACTGTAATCACGATCAGGTTCAGGTTGACAAAGGTGTATGTGTATGTTATTGTTTTTGTTTTGCAGGACTGAGTCTAGAGGCTGAGCCAAACCATCAGCTAACACAACACTTTTGGATCACTAAAACATAAAAGAGGTTAAATCAAGTCACGTTGGTTTGACTGACTGACTGGCTACCAGGCTTTTGGCTCCCCTTCCTCACTCTATCTAGCCTTGGGCATGTTGTTTTATTATTATTAAGTCGTGCCAAGAATAATTTTGTGCATTGTAAATTTTCTCTTTCAGGGATGTGTGTGTGTTTGTGTGTTGTCGTGTTTCAGCCACAAGCATGAATTTATTCATCTTTTTGTGGGGTTTGGCTTTGTTGTGTGAAATATGTATACTATAATTTATAATATATGGGGCCGTATGCAAGAATATCTGTGGTGTTGAATGGTGTTGTACTGGTACGATGACTCCATAGACACACTACAGAGTCATTGTACCAGTACCACACCATCGTCAACACCACCACTATTCTCGCTTATCACACATACAATACAATACAGTCTATGGAAGCTATTTGTGAACCTATTTGTTAATTTTTTTATTTCAATATTTTTTCTTTCTTTCTTTTGTACAACCTGACATTTCAAAGAATTGGAAACACAGTATAATAGTTACTGAAATATAATTAAAAAAATCTATTGATCAAAATTATACAGTACAGTATTATGAAGCCTGTATAGTATTAATTTGGAAACTTTTTTGTTTTCTTTTTTCTTTGTACTGAATAATGTTAGAAAAATTGGGCGTATAATTATTTGGTACTAAATAGTGTTAGAAATATTGGCTGTATATTTAATGGAATATTCTTATGAGAAGTTTGGCCTTATTTACAGATCATGGCAGAAGTAATGGACACACGCTGCCTGCTATACATCCTTATCAACAACCCTATCTTTATTCTGACATAGGTATTGACTTCAACTACATATTTTTTAGTACTGTAACTGTTCCTCCTGTCCAAATTATACAGTAGTAAATAATTATTATCCCTGTCAAATACAGTACAGTACATTGACTCCATTAGTTTTTGTAATTACTGTATATATTTTTTGTAACATAATTATTAGTCTGTACATACTGTAGTGTATGTGAATATATTTTAATTTTCCTAGTTTTATATACAATTCATCAACACTAAAATACTCTTTGAATTAATTGTTTCTGCAGCACCAAATTCACAGTTACCGCGACATTGTTTAACAGGAGAGGTGGCTGATAATCTGTACGACAGCCACACTGATGACGAACTGCCCACCGACCCTTTCCCTCTCTACCACCCAGGTGCTACATCCACACTCACTCACTCACTCACTCACTCACTCACTCGCACATGTGACTTGGGAATGATGCAGTATTATTATTATTATTGTTATTGCCCTCCTTCCTTCCTGCCTTCCTTCTTTCTTTTCTTCCCTTCAGCTTTCCTCCCTCCCTCCCTCAATCTTCCTTCCTTCCTTCCTTCCTTCCTTCCTTCCTTCCTTCCTTCCTTCCTTCCTTCCTTCCTTCCTTCCTTCCTTCCTTCCTTCCTTCCTTCCTTCCTTCCTTCCTTCCTTCCTTCCTTCCTTCCTTCCTTCCTTCCTTCCTTCCTTCCTTCCTTCCTTCCTTCCTTCCTTCCTTCCTTCCTTCCTTCCTTCCTTCCTTCCTTCCTTCCTTCCTTCCTTCCTTCCTTCCTTCCTTCCTTCCTTCCTTCCTTCCTTCCTTCCTTCCTTCCTTCCTTCCTTCCTTCCTTCCTTCCTTCCTTCCTTCCTTCCTTCCTTCCTTCCTTCCTTCCTTCCTTCCTTCCTTCCTTCCTTCCTTCCTTCCTTCCTTCCTTCCTTCCTTCCTTCCTTCCTTCCTTCCTTCCTTCCTTCCTTCCTTCCTTCCTTCCTTCCTTCCTTCCTTCCTTCCTTCCTTCCTTCCTTCCTTCCTTCCTTCCTTCCTTCCTTCCTTCCTTCCTTCCTTCCTTCCTTCCTTCCTTCCTTCCTTCCTTCCTTCCTTCCTTCCTTCCTTCCTTCCTTCCTTCCTCACTATACTTATTCACACTTATGCCATGCCAGCTTGACAGTATTATAACTAGTGCAAGATCCAGTAGGTTAGGATTCCCCCAAGGGCCGTTATATGCAACAACATTTGTCTTGTTATCAGTACCGGTACGATGGCTCTACTGTTTGTCTGTGGAGTCATCGTACCAGTACCACGCCATTGTCAACACCATGATGAATGTTCTTGCATAAGGCCTAAAGACTCACAGGTTGTCCCCCCTCCTCCCATGACCCTTCCCCTTCCCTCCCCTGGTATGGTATTGTATTGTATTGTAGAATCCTCACTTTTCTCATCCTCTCTCTCTTTCAGGATATCCAGGGAGAAAATCCTCTACTCTATCTTTGTAGCTGTAATGTATAAAGTATAGTTTTTCACATCATAGTAAGTTGTAAATCCTCAGAGCAAGTTTAATTAAAGGGGATAATACACTGTTGGTATATTAGAGTGTCTTGATTCCTCCAAAGTATGCCAGGACCAGATGAACAAAATTATTGTTGGCCTGTTTGCTTGGAATAGTTTGGAGGAATCAGTTGCCTTCCAATTTACTAACAAGACAGTCTCCTTAAATAAGTACATTGTGGTAAATAAAGATTGATAAAGATTTGGTAATTTGTTTTGAACTGCAAAAAACATGTGAAAAGCTGTACGATATCTTTACTACTGAATTTTACTGTAACCCTTCTATAGTACAATATTATTCTACTGATTTTGCATTCATTGTGTGTATGAAGTTGATATGTTCATTGCATTGGTAGAATTTCCCTGCCTGTGAGTGGCATGCAATACAAAGCAATGCCGGTGAATGTTCCCAAGAAGCTGAAAATTTATTACAAATTCTATTTCAGCATCTTTTCACTTCACGATTATGACATCCAGTTGAATTTTCTTTACAGCTGTCTGTCTGTTATATTACTTGATGGATTATTTGAATTTATATATAATTATACAGTACTAAAATTATGTTTACTGGTGCATGAATATCGTAAACAGTGAAGTGTAATGTAGCAAGAGTGATTATTTATATATGTACTGGTGCATGAATATTCTAAATAGTGAAGTGTAATGTAGCAAGAGTAATTATTTGTATATGTATACTGGTGCATGACTCTAAATAGAGAAGTGTACTATAGCAAGAGTAATACTGTAATAATATTACTAATGGCCGTAGTACAGATAACTGATTTCTTACTCTCTGTGTTTAGTTTTGTTACCCATCATATTGTTGTGTTGTGCTGCTAGACCTGAACGCTAAAGGCTGTCTCTATATATAAGAATTCTCACTGTCCGCCCGATGATAATAACTTCTACCACGAGTTGGCATAAATATTATATTCCAACGCAAGGTTTATTGTCATTACAGTAGACTCTGGATATACAATGAATAAATACTTTTATCCACCACTTCATTCTACACTCAGTCATTCAATGAAGACCAACAAATATTTTCCCAGGCTTCTGTTATTCATTACCATACAGACTTGAGGGATTTACTGAGCCTGTGTTAAAAAGATGGTGATAAATTTAATCATCTTATATCGTGGGCCTACTGTACTGTACAAGGACTGTGATGTTTCTTGCATATAAAGTGAACTCAGATGAAGCATGATAATATTGTGTTGTGTCTGCATGGTGTGTGTGTGTGGATAGTTACTGTGCTCCGTATGCAAGAATATCTGTGGTGTTGACGATGGCATGGTACCGGTACGATGACTGAATGTTGTTTGTCTTTGAAGCCATCATATCGGTACCACACCATCGCACGCACCACCAGTGTTCTTGAATACGGCCCTTTGTGTCCTGCATGATTCCTGTAATTGAGAGAATTTTAAGTGGAATCTGTTTACCAAATGATACAATATTTATGTGATACTAAACATGTTGATTAAATATATATACTGTTAAGGGGGAGGTACACTGTTGGTAAATCTGAAGCAACTGATTCCTTTATACTATTCCAAGCAACAGACCACCATAATTTTTGCTATTCTGGTCCTGTTTCCTGGCATACTTTGGAGGAATCAATATGCTCTAATGCACCAAAGTATACTCTCTGCTTAAACATTTTATTACAAGAAGTAGATTGTGATGCAGATTTTAATATTACATTTCAGTAGATGAGAATTTGACTGTATAGTTTTGGTGTCTCGTATTACTTAAAGTGAATGAAGTATATATTGTATATACATAATCTAGGATATTTTTTTTTTATACTGTATATATTGACTATAATGGTAAATGAGTCTGTGTATAAGAGTAATGATACTTTAGATTATTATAATAATTCTGGTAGATGGCCTTTGTTATGTGTATTTTAAAGGGTCAATATTTTTTTAGTATAATGCAGTACTCGTACATAAGTATACAATGGAGATCATCATTAACCATCATATCTAATTCTTGTAAGTCTTCTAAAATTACCCTACCACCACTATTTCTAAACCAGTTCAAAGACGTTGTTGGAAGGTCATTTAATTAAGGGGGTAATACACTTTTGGTATATTGGAGTATCTTGATTCCTCCAAAGTATCCAAGGAAGCAGGACCAGGTTAACAATAATAATGGTAACCTGTTGTTGCTTGGAATGGTTTGGAGGAATCAGTTGCTCCAGATTTACCACCAACAACACTGTACTCTACCCCCTTAAAGAATGACCGTGTATGTATGTATGTCAGAGTGTTGCCGATGTTGATGGTGAATGTTTATTGGTGTTTGACAGACCAAGCTCCCCCCCGCCCCCCTCTGCCCGGCGGGGATAGGGCCCCCCCCAGACCCCCTCCACCAGAGACGGATGACGAGGAGGAAACCAGCATGTTCAGCCAAGCACCACAACCCAACCAACCTATTATGGTGAGACCTATACACACAAACACAACACCACAACACAACCAACCTATTATGGTGAGACTTATTTATACACACACACAGAGCACCACAACACAACCAACTTATTATGGTGAGACTTATATATATACACACCACCACAACACAACACAACCTATTATGGTGAGACTTATATATACACACACACACATACACACAGAGCACCACAATACAACACAACCAACCTATTATGGTGAGACTTATATACACACAAACACACAGCACCACAACACAACACAACCTATTATGGTGAGACTTATATACACACACACACAGCACCACAACACACCCAACTTACTGTATTATGGTGAGACCTATATACACACACACGCACACACACACACACACAGTACCACAACACAACACAACCTATTATAGTGAGACTATACACAGACACACACACATACAATATCTGATTATTTAGTGCTTCATTTTGCCCTGAAAGTAGAAGTGTAGTGTGGTAATTCCTCTCTCTCTTGTTTCCTCGTACCCATTTTATGTTATAACTTTCTAGTAATATAATCTAGTGCATCATTTTGCCAACAAAGTAAAATTGTAGTATGGTAATTCCTTCTCTCATTCCCTCCTACCCTTTTCATGTTATAATTTTCTAGTAATATAATCTAGTGCATCATTTTGCCATCAAAGTAAAAGTGTAGTGTGGTAATTCCTTCTCTCATTCCCTCCTAACCTTTTCATGTTATAACACTGGACAGTAGTAAATAATATCTAGTGGTTGGTTCATTTTGTGTTGTGATTTGGTGTCTTTTCATCCACAGCCCAACCAACCCATCATGGTGAGCCAGACACACATAATTTAACTTAATGCACTGATAACATTGAAGCCTCGAGTTCCAAAAGAGGTTATCCAGTTTATCCGTCTGTCATTTTTAACGTATGCTTGTCCCACACGAAGCTAAGCTAAGCTTGTATCAGTATAGCTACAGTATAGTACAGTACAGTATAAATGTTTATGTATTCTACTGTACTGTAGTGTATATGTTTGTCAGTGTCCTTGTCCCGGTACAATGGCTCTGTATTGTTATTGTGTATAGGGAGTCGTCGTACCATTGCCACGCCATCATATGCAAGAATATACATGGTGTTACGATGATATAGTACCAATACGATGGCTCTGTAATGAGTCTGAGGAATCATCGTACCATTACCACACCATTGTCAACCATTGTATGGGCTGTATGCAAGAATATTCTTGGTGTTAACAATGATATAGTACCAGTTCAATGACCATGTATTGTGTCTGTTTGAGTCATCATATTATTACCACACCATCGTCAACACCATCAATGTTCTTGAATACAGTAACCCCTTGTTACGGTTACTGTTTGTTCTCTGGTACACAAGCACTAACTACATTTATTGTCTTTCGTCGTCAGAGAAACGCTTACGTCATCGTCCTTAAGGGGAGACTCTCTTGTTGGTAAATTGGAGGACTACTAATTCCTCCAAGCTATGTCAGGAAACAGACAACTTCACTATGATTAATAGGTGATCTGTTTTGCGGCCTAGTGTGGAGGAATTGGCAGCCCTCTAATTCTCATACACAATCACAGGATCCTGTACAGTCTCACAAAAGTAAAGCAAATTAGAAGGTTACAAAGTACTGCAAACTATCCCAGGAAACAAATTGCCTCAATCCCTCTCCTCTCTTTCACTGTCCCTTCATTCCTCCTTTTTCCTTGCTATCCTGCCTTCTCGTCTCCTTCTCTTTTGTGGTATAAGGTTTTTCTGCCCTTTTCATTAATTCATTCATAAGGATTAATCCCCTTAAAAGCCTAAAAGAAAACCTTTCATGAATCTCGGATCATGACCAATACCCGTACAATGACGTTTCTTTGTATATTGACCTTTTGTGATGACTGGATTGTGGTCTTGTTGATCAAGATAGCAGCATGCTATAATTAACCTGTTAAGTGTTTAATTTAGCACATAAATTATTATCTCTTTTAAATTACTCTGTGCTAAATTATCATAATACTGTATAGTATACCAATGTCGGTATACTCTATAGCGGTTTCGGTCGTATGCAAGAATATCGGTGGTGTTGACGATGGTGTGGTACCGGTACGATGGCTGTGTATTGTGTCAAGATAGTCATTGTACCAGTACCACACCATCCTATGCAAGAATATATGTTGTGTTGATGATGGTGTGGTACTGGTACTGGTACAATGGCTCTGTATTGTGTCAAGGGTAAAATCAGTACAAGTACCATGTCATTGTATACACCAACAATGTTCTTGCACATGGCTCTTAGAATAGAAGCTGTGATTGTTCTTTTTATATATGGTCAATTTTATATGCTGAAGTATGGTAAAGTATCAACGAGAGAGAGAGTGAGTTAACAAATCTTATAATTTGTTGTGTTACAGATGGCAGCCCACGGCCTCCACCAAGAAGTGAAACAGTGGTCATCACGAGACAACGACATCATCGTCGCAGCCAAGAAGATGGCACTACTGATGGCCCAATTGTCCCAGCTGGTGCGGGGAGAAGGAGGCACCAAGAAGGACCTTATAGCGTGTGCCAAGGCCATCGCTGAGGCATCAGAGGAAGTCACACGCCTTGCTAAAGACCTCGCCAGGGAATGCACAGATAAACGCATGAGAACGGTAAATGCACAACATTTGATAAACACAGGAGGATGGTAAACCTCTCAACATTTGATATGTGTACATCCCCAGTGATCAAAATTAGCTTTTTTTTTTACGACTCTAATGACAAGAATTTGCTATTATTTAAAACTCCAATGATAAAAATTTGCAATTACAGTATTTATCACTCCGAAGATCAGAATTTGCTATTTTTTTACAGCTCTGGTGATTAGAATTTACAATTTTATCATTCCAGTGATACATACATACAGTAGGTTTGTTGTCAGTTTTAGTTACTAGCATACTATACGTCTCCGATCATCATGTTTTCTTGTCTTATATTTTTTTTTAGAATCTACTACAAGTGTGTGAACGTATTCCCACCATCGGCACTCAGCTCAAGATTCTATCCACAGTTAAGGCCACTATGCTGGGAGCCCAAGGTATGTTCTTATGGATACTTATTACTTTGTCACCTTTTCTCTTACATGTTTGGTTTATAGTAACTCCCGGAGAGAGATAGAAATGACAGAATAATTATTTTTCAGCTATACCCTTTTTCAAAATGCTGAAATAATTTTTTTTTTTTTTCAGCATTACCCTTTTACAAAACGGCTTTTTTTTTTTTTTTTTTTTTTTTTTCAGCATTACCCTTTTACAAAACGGCTTTTTTTTTTTTTTTTTTTTTTCTTTTTCCAGCATTAACTTTTTTCAAAATGCTGGAATCAATATATTTGTATATATATTTTTTCAGCATTAGCCTTTTCAAAATGAAAGAAAAATTACTAAAAGTTTTCAATATTAATGCAATTACACCTTGGTCTCATATAGAACGTGTTCACATAGAACGATTCTCGTATAGAACGAGCGACCAAAATATTAGCTTAAAATTATTTTACAAAACGATTGCATCCATATAGAACGGGTGGCGAAAATAAGTGAAGCAAATCCGAGGAGTTCTTATACAAAACGAGCGAAATCATAATGAACGTGTCAGGAAATGATATCACTGGCGTCTGTACAGTGTGGGTGAGTGTGATAACGCCACTTCTCCCGCTCCTTCCCCCCACCTAGTGTTGCCAGGTGTAAGGAAATTTCTCTGTTTTAGGGAATTTTGAAATCCACACGGGGAAATTATATAAAGATTGTTCAAAAGTAAACAAGGAAAGTCTTACCAGAAGAAATACCAAAAAGACCGTCAATGTTCAAGAGTAAACAGGGAATTATTGAGGCATAAAGGGTAATTCTAAAGTTGAAGTTAGGGAAATTTCGTGTTTGACTCGCTCGTTTTTAGTGATTACGAGTTAACCACCAGCTTCAACACTCAGTCATGCCAGGTGATGCATTTACAAAACGAAAGGCCATTTTCTTCGATATAAAGAAGGAAGTTATTTCTCGGAAAGAGAAAGGAGAAGGAAACACCAGCGTATGGTTAATAAAAGAAAACAAACGATGATCACGAACTATCTCCCCCCCCCCCTACCACTTCCACCACCACGGATGCCGCCGACTCGTCTCAGTCACATGAGTCACCTGCCAAAACCTTAATACGAATTGTAAAATGCAGTTTACATACATCCCTGTACAGTAGGATTAAGGCAAGAAAAACCTTGAAAAGAATTTTATGTTAATTTCAGGGACAATTTTGGTGATTGATCGACCAAATGTGATTTTCCCCATAGGTTACGTGTATCACATAGAACGATTTCACATAGAACGACGTCTTCTATCGACCTATTGGACGTTCTATACGAGACCGAGGTGTACTACTATTTAAATACAATATTATCATTTTTACTTTCCTTTTAAATTGCAAGTTTTGTGGTGAAACAATTTTTTTTTCAAATAATTTATTGTTCATTGTTTATTCCTCAGTGACACAACAAGAGCTTTTAACATATGATTGCTTCTTCAAATTACAGATACTGTACTGTATATATATATTTTTTTTTTATGTTTTCGATAAAATTAAGCTGTGTACCTCCATAAATGTGTGTTTTTGTGTTTGATGTGTTTTTGTGGATTTGTTTTTTCCCTCTAATACAATACTGTTGTTGTGGTATGTGTTGTGTTGTCATGTCAGCTTCACACACATTCACGCACACACACAAGATAGATATAGAAAACTTGTGACAACAAGGAATACCTACAATGAGATGTCACAGTAAGAAATTTATTATCAGAACAAGTGGTGTGTGCCAAAAACATACATAACTTTAAAGAAAATTATGATAATTGGGTTTTAGAAAATGGGACATTACGAGCTTGACTCAATCCTATAAAGATACAAATAGGTAAGAACACACACACACACACACACACACATTGATTCTCGACACAGAGTGAACAAACGATGGGAAAAAAGTAGTGAAAAATAAATAGGAAAAAATTCAAGAATTATTATTATTATTATTATTATTATTGTTTTTATTATTATTATTATTATTATTATTATTTTCTCATTTTATTCATCTTTTTGTTATCCCTTCATTTATCCATCATTGTTTTTTTTCTAACCATCAATCCATTTTACTATATCCATCTTTATTCATCTATTTACTATTGAGTTAAAGAGGGGAGTTTATATTTGGCAATGTGAGGGACAACCAATTCCTCCAAACTATGCCAGGAAATCGACGAGCTCTTTGTTATTGATAAGGGATCTGTTTCATGGCATACTTTGGAGGAATCAGTAGCCCTCCAGTTCACCAATACGTTAAGGGTAGACTCTCGTTGGTAAATTGGAGGGGCTATCGATTCGAAACAAATTGCCCCAATGTTACCAACAAAGGAGGATCAGTTTCATTACATAGTTTGGAGGATTCAGTAACCCTCCAATTTACCAACAAGAATTTATCCCCTTTAATTCTGTTGGTACTTAGGGCCATATTCAAGAACATTCATGGTGTATGCGATGGCGTCGTACCGATACGATGACTCCATAGACAAACAACAGGGCCATCGTACCGCTACCGCGTCATTGTATTCACCACAGAGGTTCTTGCATACGGTCCTTAGACTTATGCAATTACTTATTACAGTATTATTACAGTTACAGTTTATTACAGTTACAGATTACAGTTTATTACAGTTACGGTTTGCAGTATTATTACAGTTACAGTTTATAGTTTATTACAATTACAGTTTACAGTATTATTACAGTTACAGTTTACAGTTTATTACAGTTACAGTTTACAGTTTATTACAGTTACAGTTTATAGTTTATTACAGTTACAGTTTATTACAATTACAGTTTATTACAGTTTTATTACAGTTTACAGTTCACAAACAATCATATTATTAGTCTTTTCATACTAAAAAATAGTAATAATACAGGATAATAATCATATACAACATACAAGCTGTACTATGTAAGAATCATTGTACATTCACAAGTCATAATAAGTATCCAGGTGTTGTTGTTGTTGAAGTTTGGAATCATCTGACATACATAGATACTAGTGAACCAATTCTTACAATGCTTATCCTGCCTGAGATCTTAAACTTACTGGAGCTCATTTGATACCAGTGAATCAATTCTTACAACACATATCCTGTCTCATTTGATACTCCATAAGGCTGTTCAAAGCAGACCTGGATACTTATAATTGCTGATGAATGTACGTGTCGTATAACTAAGATTCTATAAAGGCTAATATTTGCTGTCTATGTTAATCACTAAACTTATTTTGTACATTAAGTTACTAATAATATTAATTAAAATACAGTATTGACTTTTGTACTAGTGTGTCAGGTTAATACAAATTTATTCATTGTAGAAGTGAATTGTGTTTGTCTTTAGATGTTCTCACATAAATATTACATAGCTAAATAAATAATTATGATTTTAGTACTGCAATTATTACATATCAAAATAATTATAGATTAATATACGTTAACTTAGAGATAAAACCCTCTGATACATCCTATAAGGGTATACAGTATTCTCTTCTTGGTAAATTGGAAAGTTATTCATTACTCTAAAATACACCATGAAATAAATCACCTCAATGTTATTAAGAGGAGATTTGTTTCATGACATAGGGAGGTATGCAAGAACATTATTTATGGTGTTGATGACTGCATGGTACTGGTACGATGACACCCTGGAAACAGTATGGGGCCGTCGTATCAGTACCACGCCCTCGTCAACACCATGGATATTCTTGCATATGTGCATATGTCCCACCTTAGTTTTGAGGATTCACTAACCCACCAATTTAGCATCAAGAGTTTAGGCCGTATGTAAGAACATCCATGGTGTTGATGATGGCTTGGTACTAGTACGATGGCTCTGTAGTGTGTCTATGGGGTCATCTAACAGGTAACACTCCATCGTCAACACCATAATGTTCTTGAATATGGCCCTTTGTTTCTCCCGATTAAAAAATAACACAGTCTCTCTCTTCATCACCTCTCTCTCTTTCTTCCCCCTCCTAACACAGACTGCTTCCCGCGACGTGAATCGGAGATCGGTAAAGATGACCCGTTGAATGTGCCTGTTTTTGTGGATGCCCCTAACTTGCTCACTGTAGTATCCTCTTGTTGTATCCTCACTAAATTAATTATTCCTATATTTTTCCCACGTATGTATACTAGCACAACACTCATTCCACCGTCCTCTCTTCCCTCTCACCTTCTGTGTTGACGATATCCTTGCATACGGCCCCGAGACTGATGTAAATTTCTGGTGTGTTTGTGTTTTGGGAGAGCATTAAGAGTGAATGTGATAATATTTGAGGCCCAGAAATGATCACCGTGCATTCTTATTTCCCCCTAAAAGTCATCCGAAATTTACACAGTTGGCCAGAGTAAAATGCACTAAATTGACTTGAGTTTTGACATTTTCTCTGGTTAATATTTTTACTACTGTATTTGTAGTTCTTACACGTTGAGCCCATTGCAAGAACATGCATGGTGTTGACTATGGTACAGTACCAGTACAGTGGCTCTGTATTGTGCCTAGGGAGTCATCGTGTTGGTACCACTCCGTTGTCAACAACACTATCAATGTTCTTACATACGGCCCATTGTTTCCACTACAGGCAGAATGCAGACTTTTTCAAACTGTTTCTGAATACGCAATTTTTACGTAGAATCTAATTTGTAGTGTCTTTGTTCCCGTCAAGCAAGCATGGCACTCGTACTAAAAGTAGGAGTATAATAATTACCATATAAGATTACAGTATTGACATGTAAGGCAGAACATAAGTGCATGACAACTAATATTACTCTTTAAGTATTGAGTACAGTAGGTATATTATAATTTATTAAGTTGATTGGAATTGAGGCAAGGTATAAACACATTGCCTTCATTTAGCATGTCCCTGATTGGAATATGATGAATGAAACTTGAAATAGTGAATATCTTTTGATGGTATCTTGTGGTACTGGGGATTTTATTTATTTTATTTTATTTTATTTTATTTTTACTACAGTAGTTACATATAAGTTTTTTTATGAGCTTTCAATGATTATTTATTATTGAAAGGGGATAAGACTGAAAACAAGTCTCTGTAAATTAAACTATTTCTCAAGTCAGTTACAGTACTGTAATTCCTGAGTTTTTCTAAATTTGTTGCATAAAAGAAATGCGCTGATGATTATTAATGCAAGTATAAACAAGACATTTATTTATATATAGTACATACCTAGTTTCTTTAACATTTTTTTAATTACTTTGACTTAAAATGTAGGATCTGGAATTACTTACTTGTCCATCACTCTTTATAATATACAGTTTTGTTATCAGTTATGAAACACCCACACAGATATCCATACTCCCGCACTACACCATCATAAACTGTAGTTCGTAGCACCATATGCAAGAATATCGGTTGTGTTGACAATGGTTCTGTAGTGCGTCTAGTGAGATGTCTTACCGGTACCATGCCATCGTCAACACCATGAACATTCCTGCATACGACCCTTAGTGTTGTATGCAAGAATATCGGTGGTGTTGATGATGGCATGGTATGGTATCGGTACTGTGCTATCATCGAGTTGATATTCTTAAATATGGCACTAAATTCAACAGTCATGCACACCTCACATCAATGTTCAAAGATTTTTACTGTGTTGATGGTGGATAGATTAATGTGTCCAGTGTCATTTGATGTGTACTGTATGAAGATGACACAACATTTCTTTCTATGTGTCTACTGTACATTATGTTGTGTAAGTACAAGTACTTTTACGTCTGACAAAATTTTTAAATGTGGTACGTTATCAAGTTAGTGTCCAATGAATTTTGTACATTTTCAAGCTTATATTCGTTGAATTTTGTACGTTTTCAAGTACTGTATTTTGTTTGGTGAAATTTTAAATGTGGTATATTTTTTAGTCCTCCGATGGATGCAGGTGCCTAGTACAGTACATATGTATTTAGTAAATTTTGTCTTTAGATGTGAATGTTTATAAATCCCCCTCAGATAAACTGTCTAAGTATAGTATGGATTTATTCAGATCTATTCCATTTTATCTTAGATGTGAGTGTCAACATTTTGTTTTCCTTTTCCTTCGACTACAATCCTTGCACTGTTACTGTCCCTGATGTCTGGAAATACTATAGAGTGGTGTAGAATATATTGCAGGTCCCCCATTTATTTAATTTTTTACCTTATATATATTTGCATAGTGATATACATAATACAGTGTCTTTATTTATACTCATCTCTGGTTCTCTCTTGCATGCTTGGTGGTGATCCTTTCAGAGATCCTGATTGGGTCGAGTAAGTATGATTGGTGTCACTTAAAAGAGTGAAGTGTTGTGTGATAATGATGGTGAATGGTGATTGGTGATGCATTTGGTAGAGTGTGATGATAGTAAGATAATGTAGTGTAAGGTACTGTGAAGCCAACAAGTCTGTCCTCATTATTCACCAAAAGAATAACTTAATTTTTACCTCCTCATTATTTACATTACAGTATTAACATTACAGTACAGGTAACCATTCACTTTGCACTGTTGTTATGGGTGTATATAACTGTATACCTTTCTTTGTGAATCCGTATACAGTAAAACTTCATTATTCACCACGGGGTTTATGAGTGTGTGATATACTAAGTGGGTTTACTGTACACAAATTCATTACAAACAGTACAATACACACCCATCACACCAACAGTGGAATGTGTACATTTTCATATATAAGGAAATTACTGTCCCAACTCTGTCTAATTCATACTGTAAATGTGTTGATATTATCAGACAGGTTTCACAGTAATCTGAAGGCATGCTATCATTAAGACACAATAGTAAGTCATTCATGTACAGTTGTAGACAATTATTTAGATACACATTAGGGTAACATATTTAATTATTGAAATACACATTGGGGTAACTTACGTGCAGACTTTCTTGTGGCTACTGGTGCCACCTAACTATACCATGAAATACATCCCCTATGACTAATGATGAGGTCGTTTGTTTCTTGGCATACTATGGAGGAATCAGTAGCCCTCCAGTTCACCAATAAAGACTTGTCAACAATTCTGTACAGTAATTAACAGTATGGTACAGTACAGTAGAAAAATTCAGAAATAAAAATTGTATTTACAATTAACATCATTTAGAATATATAAAATAATTGTGTACAGTACTCAGTTATCAAAGCATCAATATCTATAGAGAATATAAAAATAAAGGTCATGTATTATTTTGTTGTCACCTGAGATGTGTGTTTATATATGTGTCCACAACTGTGCTGAGTTAAATGCAAGTTATCTTTGTTACTAAATAAAGGAGTATACAGGACAGATAAATAGATTCCTTAGATCAGGATATGGTGTGAATTATTTCCTGTTTGTGTGTAATTAAGTGTGAAATATTTGTGGTTTATGTGTAATTAAATTGGTGTGAGATACTTGGTGTTTGTGTGTTATTAAATTGGTGTGATATATTTGGTGTTGATGCATAAATTGGTGTGAAATATTTGTTGTTCATGGGTAATTTGGTGTGAAATATTTGGTGTTTGTGTGTAACTTTCATGTTAATGAACAGTACAGCACAGAAAGTGTTAGTTTGTTAGTGTGTGTAATCATAGCACGGGTTTTAACTCCCCCCATTATCAGACATTCGGCTTCTCTGTCTCTCTGGCAGTTGGGTCATATGCAAAAATATCCATGGTGTTGACGATGGTGTGGTACTGGTACGATGGTTCTGTATGTTGTCTAGGGAGTCATTGTAACGGTACCACAACATTGTTAACACCATCAATGTTTTTGCATACAGCACTAAGTAAAAGAGAGAGAAGTTTTCCATATTACAATAATTTAGTACATATGATTGAATCTAATTATTGTATTGAATGTTATGTACTGTATGGTCTTGCCTTGATCTAACCAAACCAAACCTAAAATAGCAAGAGGGATTAATTCAACGACAAATTCCGTACAATGAAAACATAAATAGGATTGAAATCTACATCTTCTTATGCTAAATGCAAAAAATAAATTTTCAAGCATCATCAAAATCTAATGTTTTTCAAGCATATTAAAAATTCCTGATCTTCTCACTTTTGAGTCATACAAACTAAGCTTCTCTCTGTAAGACATTCCCTCATCAAGGCTCAGAGTAGGATCAGTATGTATCATATTAAATTTTTCCAGCATTAAAAGCTTCTCTAACATACTTCCTTATCTCTTAGGCTCAGAGTAGGGCCAGTAGGCATCATATTAAATTACAATGACTATACTGTACTATGAAATTTTCTCTATCTCTCTAACAAGGCCTCATATTATATTACTCCACCATTAAAATTTTCTGTTAAATTACTTCACTATTAAAATCCTGTATTAGGTTACTGTACCATTATAAAAATATTGTGTATCACTGTAACACATTCCCTCGTCTGGCAGGCTCAGAGGAGGACCAGGAGGCCACCGAAATGTTGGTTGGTAACGCCCAGAACCTGATGCAGAGTGTGAAGGAGACAGTGAGGGCGGCTGAAGCTGCTTCCATCAAGATACGTACCGACGCTGGCATCAGACTACGCTGGGTCCGCAAGCAGCCATGGTACCAGTACTAGGACCATCAAGGAAGAGATGAAGGCAGTACTAGGAGCCTGAGGGAGTATGGAAGGCAGTACTGGGAACCTGAGGGAGTGTAGGAAGGAGTACTAGGAGCCTGAAGGAGTATGGAAGGCAGTACTGGGAACCTGAGGGAGTGTAGGAAGGAGTACTAGGAGTCTGAGGGAGAGTGGGAGGCAGTACTAGGAACCTGGGGGAATGTGGAAGAGAGTACTAGGAGCCTGAGAAAGTGTGGAAGAGAGTACTAGGAGCCTGAAAATGTGTGGGAGGGAGTACTAGGAGCGTGAAGAAGTGTGGGAGCGAGGCACTACTAGGAGACTACGGGAGTGTGGGAGGCAATACTAGGAGCCTGAGTGAGTGAGGGAGAGAGGTAGTTAACAAGTGGGACTAGGGATGACATGGAGAGTCTGTAAGCACTTATCTTGGCTTCTAAACATTGGGTATACTGTCTTGTTACTGTGTGTGTGTTGGATAGAAAGAGTGATTGTGTGTGTTTGTTAGAGAGAGAAAGAGTGAGTGTGTGTGTGTTCGAGTGTATGTGTGTATTCGAGTGTATGAGTATATTCGAGTGTGTGTGTGTGTGTGTGTTCGAGTGTGTGTGTGTGATTGTTTTAGAGAGTGTGTGTATTTGAGTGTGTGTGTGTATTCGAGTGTGTGTGTGTGTTCAAGTGTGGTACAACTGTGAGCAGAGAGAACAAGAGGTGGAGAGTTAATGATGTGTTGAGGAAAGATGGGTGGATGATTTCAGGACATTGTTGAGGCTCAAGGTTGATACAACGGGAAGAGAATTGAAGCAAATTAATTTAATGATCAACATCTCAGTGGAAATTATTAATATCATTATAATTATTATTATTATTATTATTTTTTTTTTTTTTTTTTTTTTTTTTTTTGTGTGTGTGTGTTTGGTGTAGGTCCAGTGAGGTGAGAGTAACATGACCAGTACAATGGTTCTGTCATGTGTTTGGGAATCTATCTATCTGTCTATAGCTCTGACGCCTTGACTCCTTCCCAAACGGGTGGCCATGGCAGAAGAAGAGTCTCCAGTTTTCCCAGTTCCAACGCTCCCTCTGTACTTGATGAAGCCCTCCTCTACCATTACCACACCATTGTCAACACCATCAATAAATATTCTTGCATACAGACCATAGCACAACATACATACATATAAACATCCTCTTCAGGGTAATGCCTCAAAAATATATGTCATATCAAATCACAAGTGAAAGACTAGTAGAGTACAGAACTGAATATGCTTTGTATTGTAGACTTTTTTATTTACATACAGGAATAGTTATACGGTATATATTATGACAAGTGTATAGTAGGGATATTCACACTTTTGCACTACATAACAGATCATCTATAATTTATCACCCTTTATTTTTTTATTTAATGTGGTGAAAATGTACTGGTTCCCTCATTTAATTTCTTGGCTTCTTTTGCTAAAGCAGGCAGAGACAAAATGCATCAAATATTTTGACTTCTATACTTAATATATATATATATATATATATATATATATTTTTTTTTTTTTTTTTTTTTGTGCATATGGCAAAAATTTACCAGCTCCCTCATTGATTTTATTATTATTATTATTATTTATGTATCTTTATTTTTTGTTGTACATCTGATAAACACAGGAATCTAAGCAAGTCTAGTACGTAAGAGTCATATTACTGAATAGAAGGGAATCGGTATTTTGGAGCACATTGATTCTGCCAAACTATGTCAGGAAACCGGACCAGATTAACAACAATAATGGTGGCCTGTTGCTTGGAATAATTTGGAGGAATCAGTTGCTCCATATAATTATTTCTGAGGGTAATGAGGAGTGAATGGAGGAATATCTCCAAGAGGAAAGAAAAAAATGCTATTATTATATTGGATGAGCTGAGCTTTTATTATTTTAGGCTTTATGTTCAATTAGGATATACAGTACATTATAATTATACAATACGCACTGCCTTAATATTATAGAATGAGTATGTAAATAGTTTAACAAATTTATAATTATAACTTTAATCTAACCTTGATAATTATTAATTTTCCTGATCTCCGAAAAGCAGTGACAGAAAAATATTGATGAAAAGTCTACGGATGGTATTATTGTACAGTATTAAACTTTCTCTGTGACGAAAAGTTCTCATCGTCGCTCAGTTTCCATTACAGGTAGTTTGCAATGCTAATATAGCAACGAAAAGTAATTAAGTCAAAGAGAATGTTTAATAATACCAACCAAAATATTGTTTATGCATTACAATACAATACTGTAGTTACATGTAGGTGAATCATTTAAAAACATGGGAATAATAGAGACTGACATTCTGTTTTCACAGATTATTATAAGGGAAGAAAACCCTTGATGGAATAATTGGAGGGCTACTGAATCCTCCAAACAATGTCACGAAACTGATTGTAGACATATATTTCCTCCAAACTGTGCCAAAAAAATAAGCCCAGCATCTATACCAAGGGTTGTATGGCTTTCTATGTTTTCTTCCCAGGGAGTTTTGTTTCACGGCACAGGGTGGAGGAATCTGTAGCCTCCAATTGGTCATACATAAATATTCATAAAGCATAACAAGCCAGTCAGTCACATAAACTGTCCCTTTGTGTAATAAAATAGATCCTTGATACAAAATGATTAAATTTATCACCATCCTTTAAATACAGGGTCAGTAAATTACTTAGTGTGTATGGTAATGAATAACAGAAGCCTAGGAAAACACACACACACCATCCTTTTAACATAGGGTCCATAAATCACTTAGTCAGTAAGGTAATGAAACCAGAAGCCTGGGAAAATATTTTTGGTCTTCAATGAGTGACTTGAGTGTAAAATGAAGTGGTGGTGGATACAAGTATTTATTCATTGTATATCCAGGGTTTATTGTAATTATATATATATATATATCTTTAGATTGAATTTGCCTGCTTTATGAATAATAATAATAAATGCTCTATTGTTCACAGAAAAATGGAACTTGTAATTATTATGTAGTACAACTGCTTTTCTGGATTACATACATTACAGTAGTATAGTATATGCAATATTAGCTTAATTAAGGAGACTGTTTGTTTTGTTGGCAAATTGGAAGTCTACTGATTCCTCCTAACTTTAACTTTCTAACAGACCTACTATGTAATAGGGGATCTGTTTCATGGCATAGTTTGGGGGAATCAGAGACCTTCCAATTCACCAACAAAATAATCTCCCATTAATTACCTGTCCAAACACCGAAGGTAGTATGAAAAAAATATATATAGGAAATAATGAGCTGGCTTTGGCAGTGACCGATACAAAGGGTTTATTATTCAACAATGTCGAAGGAAAAGGCTCGTCATTGATCAGTTTGTATCATTCTGCCATATAAATTGAGCGATGAAAAGCCTCTCCCTCAAAGACGTAGTTTAATAATACAACACAAAGGCTCCACATGAGGTCTTTGGAGGCACCATTTCCACCATCACCATCATCACCTTCATTATTATGTATGTAAGAAAAATTATGGGTTTTGTTATGACTGGTGCAATGAGCCATATGTAAGAATGTCCATGGTGTGTCTATGGAGTCATCGTACCCGTATCTGTACCATAGTCGACACCATGAATGTTCTTGCATACGGTACAATGACTCATGAAATTGTATTATACAGTACATGAATGAGACAAAATGAATAACACAGTGAGGAGGTTTGAGCCTTTACTGACCATGTGTTTCATTACTCAACCCAAAGAGTTCTGGCGTCCCTTTGGTCCCCAGCCACTCCCTCTCAAATCTTCAACTGTCCCTCCTTTCCTTCCAATTCCTTCATACTGTACTTGCTTTATCACATCTCTTATCACCTGTCCCTCATCTCCCTCTAATTCCTTCATGCCCTATGACTAATGTCTATTTATTTGGTGCTTAACATATATTATATTCTTTCATACTATGACTTTATAAGAATTCAACACAAGAGTACAATCACTGAGCCATTACAAGTACTGTATTCAGGTCTGCTTCAGTTACCATGGTGGAATATTAATCGAGTTCCAGTAATTATAAGAGAACTAAAATAAATCTTGTATAGTACTGTAATTTATTCACTGGTATGTCAGATGATTCAAAGCTTCAACAACAAGACCTGGATACTTAATTTGGTATAATTAAACTACTACTTCGAGGAAAAAGCTCTTGATCGCTCAAATCTTACTGCAAAATAATCCAAATTGAGAGATGAATGGCCTTTCCCTCGACGAAGTAGTTTAATATTACCATCTTTATCATGGCTGGTGAATGTACAGTTTTAAGGACCCTGTGGTCATGTATGAAAATTGGAGGCTTCTGATTCCTCCTGACCATGCCATGAAACCAGCTCCTTCCACGTAGGTCCGGTTTCGTGGCAATATTTGATGGACTGTCTAACCTTCAATTTTCTTACGACATCACGGTCCCTTACTAAGACCATACGCTCATTGACTTAGGCTTATAAGGTGGAACTAATGAAGGGTATATTATTTGACCTTGTTGATGCATCGTTTTTGTTGTGTTGGTAATAATTTGAGTGCCTTTATGCTGTAATTAAAAATGATTTACCATGACAGATAATTATGTACACTCTTTTATAAAAATGTGTAAACAGTAAAAAAAAAAAAAAAAAAAAAAAAATGTTCAAATTTATTGACTTCAACTCTACTACAAATAAAGTGGAGAGTCAAGTGTTGTGTCTTTTATTCTTTATTACATTTTAGCTCAGACCAATCCATCAGAAAAGGGGAAATGAAATCTTATTAATAATGATTTTTTTTTTTTTTTTTTTCAGATAATACAGATATAGAAACTTTTTTATTAAGTTTTGAGCACTTCTCTTAAATGAACAATTTCTAACACTTGTAACTGGTACAGTACTGGAGTAGGGGACTGACAATGCTGACAGTACCAGTTATAACTAAGTGCTGGCAACTGTACAGTACAGTAATTAAGGGCCGATTCCACACTCCACAGTGGCTTTACTGCTTTAGTTAGTTATGATCCTCCCCAACCACACTTGTCAGTCTTAATTATATCCTACAAACTCAGTATCCATATCCACAAAATATGTCTGGTAGTTTCATTATTACCATAGTTTCATAGTGGAGTCATCAAATTCATCAAATAATTCACTCAGGAGTCAATTACACGGTTCACTTTCTTTCCTTAGGGTGCTTGGAAAAACAAACCACTGTGGAATCGGCGCTGAGTCTTATCTTATGTTGTCAAGGTAACAGCATTGCCAACCAACAGGCTGTGGTTTAACATATCGTTGAGCTGCATGGTTACTACAGTATTCTGAATCGGGGAAGTAGAGTATTTCATTCATTACGCGTATTATTCTATGATTAAATCGGGGAAGTACAGTATTTCATTCATTACGAGTCCTATTCTATGATTAAATAAGGGGCTCATTTGAAGGATGTCTGTTTCATATGTCTGCAACTGTACGTGAGCTATATAATGACAGCTGGTGGAGATAACTGTGCTAACATGGATAATAATGATATAATCCCACGAGAAGCCAAAGTAAGGGGTGATTCTCTTGTTGGTGAATTGGAAGGTCTCTGATTCCTCCAAATCATGCCACGAAACAGCAGATCACTATTATAGTAACATTAAGGTCGTTTGTTTCCTGGCATATATAGTTCGGAGGAATCAGTCCTGTAGTCCTTCCAATTTACCAACAAGAGAATATTTCCTTAAGGTATATTTGTTGTCCCTATTTGACCTTTTCTTGAATCTTAAAAGAGTTCATGGATGTAACCAAACGACTAACTATTCTATAAAAAAAAATTACTGTAAAACAAAAGAGGTAGGGAGAGTACGGTCAGGGAAAAGAGAGGGAGAGCGAGAGAGCAATGAGCATGTGTAGGGAGAGAGCTGTGAGAAAGAGGGAGAGAGGATGTGGGGCTAGGGGGGGGGGGTAAGAGGGAAGCAGGCAGCAGCAGCAGCAGGGAGTGAGTGAAGAGAGAAGACTAAAGAGAGCAGTGCAGTGGTCGGTGGCAGACTGGCAGTAGGTAGTGGCAGACAGTGTCCCCTCTGACTAGCTGAGTTTCTGATAGTGTGTGTGTTGTATCTTCACTCCATCATTTGCCTTCATCATGGTTAGTAACACACATATATTCAGTACATACATACATCCCTGCTTCGTGTTGAGTGATCATAGACCGTACTCAGACACTGGGCCGTATTCAAGAACATCCGTGGTGTATACGATGGTTTGGTATGGATACGACGGCTCTGTTGTTCGTTTATGGAGCCGTCGTACCGGTACCACACCATCGAATGCACCACAAACGTTCTTGAATATGACCCTGAGTCAGTGTTTATTGTTATATTTACTATTGCGTGAGACAGGACGGAAGGGAATAAAAAAGAGCATTATCACCTTTTATTAGCCCAGTCCGGTCTCTTTAAAGCCTTGCAAACAGAAAATCATTGCATCACTGTGTTCTCAATATTATGCTTCTCTTTTCTTTTTCCTTGACTAGTAGACATACATGATAATTATGGTTTGTGTTGCTACGGTACAGTCGTGGTTAATAATAATCATCCACACATGTGTATCTCAAACAATTTGCTGTCTAATATTTTCACGTTTTCATATGATATTATTGTTTTAAGTAATGTGTAGCTGCTTGTAGTAAATTAATAGATGATATTTAAACTATTGATTGGAAAGTTTATCAGATAAGGAACAGAGGGAAGCTGTCAGTTAAACTCTTATGCAAGTTAATCTCTATTATGGAGGATTTATTTTTGACCACCACTGTACAAGGCATAATTAAAATCTAAGATACGAGATTCAGGACAAGAGACAATATCAGATCAGGTTGTTTTATCTACACTTGTAATCTGTCTGACCCATCATTTGTATTAAGAGTCGTACGGTAGGCAAGAACATTCATTCATGGTACTGTATGTGTTGACGATGGGGTGCGTCCATGGTACTGATACGATGGCTCCATAGATATACACACTACTGATCGAGCCATCGTACCGGTAGTAATGCAAACTAATTAACATACCAACAAGTGCAGACTATGAAAGGCTTTATGAATACCGACCACCAGGCCAGAACAATGAGTGTGGTCAGTAATATAAAGTGTAAGGTAATGTAAGTGTGAGACGTTTAATGAATACCTAAGTACAAAAATATTCCATTGACCTACATGAATCCCATCTAAGGGTCGATAATTACAAAACATATCATAGTTTGCATTTGTTCGTATATGTTTGTGTTTCTGCAAGACCTCATAATATTATGTGTTTCAGGCTCATTTCGAAGCAGGGAATGGTTTTGTTATTCTCGTAGTATGAGGTTATATCGGGATTTTGAAGCAGTGCCGATCGAGTCCCAGTCCTTAATTAACCCCTTATCCATGAAGGATGACTTACCAACAACATTTTAGCTTAAGGGTACATTAGAGTGCCTTGATTCCTCCAAAGTATGTCAGAATACAGAACCAATGAATAAATATAATGGTATACTGTTGCTTGGAATAGTTTGGAGGAATCAGTTGCTCCAGATTTACCACCCACAACACTGTCCTATTATCACCTTATGAGTGAACTTTGACTTTGTGAATACGGTACCGTGAGTCCGTGACTCACCAACCTGGGATGTGATCTTTAAGGAAGAGGGGGTGGGGGGTGGAAGGTTAGGTTACGGGTGTGTGTGGGGAGAGAGAGGGGGAATGGGGGGGGGGGGGCAGTTGCAGTAAATGTCAAACTGAAACAAGACACATAATATTGAACTTCGAAAAATTACTTGATTACAGGAGCTGCCAAGAACGAATTAGGGTTAAGAATTATATAGGCCTTCTGTAATTGCTGATGTTTTTATTAACATGATGTAGAATTATTTACTTACTTATGTAGGCTACAGTCACGAGCATTAATAAGTATACAGCTTTGGTTGAACCATTGAACCAATTCACCAACGAAGTAATTCCAATGGAGATCTTATGGTGCATTTAATTATTTACTGTTTCTAGGTATTTGAAGCACACCTGAATACTTATTAGTGCTGGTGACTGTACAATAGAGATCTTATTATACATTTATTTACTGTCTTTATAGGTATTTGAAGCACACCTGAATACTTATTAGTGTTCGTGACTGTACAATAGAGATCTTATTGTGCATTTATATACTGTTTCTAGGTATTCGAAGTACAAGTGAATACTAATTAGTGCTCGTGACTGTACATATTTACTTGCATCTTATTTGGTTGGTTGAGTCATAAAATAATTTCAACTAACATACACATTTACGGTGGTTGCTCTTCTGGGTTGAAAACTTGAGTGCTCGAGTGTGTAACTATGTGCAGTACAGTTGGCCAACCATGAAAGTTACACAAGCTGATGATCACGTCAAGTCAGTGGAACGATATGTGTGTGTGTGTGTGTGTGTGTGGTAATGAAACTTGATATTCCAAGGCTTTCCCATTTCACGGATTGTTTCTATTCTTATTAATTTATCAATTTTTCATTTATTTTTTCATGTACTTTATAAATTTATCAATTTTCATTTATTTATTCATGTACTTTATTAATTTATCCATTTTCATTTATATATTTAATTACTTTATAACCTGTTTCTTATTTATTTATTTATTTATTTATTTATTATCTTTTATCTAGGGGAAAATGTACCATAATTCTAGCTGTCCCTTCCTGGGTGAATGAATATGTGAGAAGTTTTGTGAACCTGGTCCCTTCATTGTATAATTATTGTTAACTTATGCACAAACAATTAACACAAGGAACTAACTATTTCACAGCAATTTGCCGTTATCTCGACTTCAAGGACCCTGTGATCGTGTGTGAGAATTGGAGGCTTCAGCTGATTCCTCCAAATTATATGTCACCAAACAAGCTCCTGCTATATAGTTGGTGTTTCGTAACAATATTTGAAAGGACTCTTTTTACCTCCAAATTTCTGACTACATCACAGCTAGGGTCCCGTGAGGAGCCCCGTGATATAATAAGAAATTGGAGGTTATTAAGTACTACAAACATTGACACGAAACATCACCTATATTGAAGGAGCTTGTTTCGTGGCATAGTCAGGAGGAATCAGAAGCCACCAACTCTCATACACGATCACAGGGTTCTTAATTAAGGGGGATAGTATTGTACAGCACAGTGTTGGTGGTAAATCTGGAGCAACTGAATGATTCCTTCAAACTATTCCAAGCAACAACAGGCCACCATTAGTTCTGTTAATATAGATGTTTCCTGTCATACTCTGGGGGAATCAAGGTGTTCCAATGTACCAATTAATAGTATATTATTACCCCATTAGTTAATTAGACATAGAGAGTTTGTGGTGACAGAGAAATTTTATGGTGTAATTATATAGTGTTGTTGTTATGGTTGTGTAGTGTGAATTGAAGGGGTTGTAATTAGTGTTGTTGTTATGGTTGTGTAGTGTGAATTGAAGGGGTTGTAATTAGAGTGTTATTGTTTTGGGTATGTAGTGTGAATTGAAGGGTTGTAATTAGTGTTGTTGTTATGGTCGTGTAGTGTGAATTGAAGGGGTTGTAATTAGAGTGTTATTGTTTTGGATATGTAGTGTGAATTGAAGGGTTGTAATTAGTGTTGTTGTTATGGTCGTGTAGTGTGAATTGAAGGGGTTGTAATTAGAGTGTTGATGTTTTGGGTGTGTAGTATGAAATTAAGTGTTTGTAATGAATCTATATACAGTAAACCCCTTTTGTTTATTACACACCCATAAACCCAGTGGTGGTGGATGATGAGAACTTACTGTACACTGACCCACTCATGGAACACAAGGCATTACTGTATATTATGTGTGTGTAATGTATGAAATAGGGTTTATACTGTATATGTGTGTGTAATGTATGTAATAGGGTTTATACTGTATATAGATTTAAAGTGGTAATACTTTTTTGGTACATTGGAGTGCCTTAATTCCTCCAAAGTATCCTAGGAAACAGGACCAGAAGAGCAAAAATAATGGTGTTCTGTTGTTGCTTGGAATAGTTTAAAGGATTCAATTGCTCCAGATTTACCAACACAAAACTTCCCTTTAATACAAACAGTGCAATACACACACATATATAACTCTATTGGGAAAGGAGGGATTACTTTACTAAGATACACCACGCGGAAGAGAGATAAAAATAATGAATTGGGGTTGTTGGAAGAGGAGGAGGGGTGGGGGAGAGGAAGGGAGGGGGTCGGGGAGAGGAGGGGAGAGGAAGGGGAGGGGGGGAAAAACACCTGACAATGTATTTCGTCACTACCTTGGCCCGTCGCCTCTCTCTCTCTCTCTCTCTCTCTCTCTCTCTCTCTCTCTCTCTCTCTCTCTCTCTCTCTCTCTGTGTAGGAATGAAAGGAATAATTGTTAAGAGGAAAATTTAATTTAGATAAGGGAAGGTCAGGTGGTGAAAGTGAAAGAAAGTCAGGTGAAAATGAAGGTCAGGTGCAAGTGAGAGAAAGTCAGGTGGGGAAAGTGAGAGAAAGTCAGGTGGTCAAGGTGAAAATGAAGGTCAGAGAAGGTCAGGTGCAGGTGAAGATCAGGTGGTAAAAATGAAAGGTCAGGTGCAGGTGAAGGTGAAAAATGTCAGGTGGTGAAGGTGAGAAAAAATCAGGTGAAGATGAAGGTCAGGTGAAAGAGAAGGTGAGGTGAAGATGAAGGTCAGGTGAAGGTGAGAAAAGGTCAGGTGAAGATGAGAGTAGGTCAGGTGGTGAAGGTGAAAAGGTCAGGTGGTGAAGGTGAGAAAAAATCAGGTGAAAATGAAGGTCAGGTGAAACAAGGTCAGGTAAAAATGAAGGTCAGGTGAAGGTGAAAGTGAAATAAGGTCAGGTGAAGGTGAGAGTGAGTGAGACAAATCTTGACTTTGGTGTGTTTGTTTATAAATACCCTGGAACTTGAAGTCTTTGCCACCATGTTAACAGTGTTGGTCCCCTCCACCC